>CM074094.1:20942614-20950114 GCA_037178815.1 Barbatula barbatula
ACGTTTCTATTTAACCCCTCGTCTGCCTGCATCTGGGTTCTGTCCAGAACCATTTTGTGACAAAAACTACACGACACATTCAAATTGTTTATTTAATTACAAAATTCTATTTCATACAATTATCATACAATTTTTCTTTATATAAATGAATCTTAACGTAAATTAAATAGCTATAGTTAAAATTATTGTCCATATCTGTATATGATCATAAATGGTCCTTTTTCGCATGATGTACGGTATGATGTTATAATGTTGTATAAGTGTATAATGTTATCGGGCCGATAAATCATAAATGATTTCCTCTGGTTAAACTTCTTCAGCTCCTCACAGTTATAATCCAGTACAGTTCTGTCTTTCTGTCGTGATCGTTTACTTACTGATATTATCAAAACACTGTAGATGTAGATTCAGTATGTAGATACAGTATTTATGAATGTGTGAACTATAGGAACAAAAGCATATTGTGTGAATCAGACTGCTGTCTTGACTGTCCTGCTAGACTCGTGGCTATAAAAAACATTTCTGGGTTGTTCTGGAAGAACATCGATCATTTGATTGTTGAAGAAAAAAATTACAGAAAAGTTTGAAGGTTAAAGAACCATTAACTAGTGTTGGTACATGATTTCAGGAGACAAAAGAGACCTAACGGTTTACTTGTTTTCTGCAATGTTTTCAAATTAAAGCAGTTCTCCACTTTTTCATCTAATTTTATATTAATATTTAGATACTGTATATCGGCCAATATATGGGGCAAAATAATCATCTCTTATCGTCCAAATGTGCTTAGAGGTGCATCCCTAGGTATATTATTAGACTAGCCGAACACAGACCGGAGGTTAACTGTAGTCCAGGCACACACCTCAGACGGACTCATGTTGCCCTTCAGTGTCCATAATGTCCATCTCTTGACAGTTTTAATAGGTCATCTACAGTCTGTATTTGGATCATAATCTTTATTATAGTGTGTGAGAAATCTTCATCTCTTCTTTTAGTGTATTAATAATCTTATTCCCCGTAGAGTCTTTCATTTTATAACACATTTGCTTTATATCCATTTCGTTTGGTTCTGTCTCTCTCTCTCTCATGGAGTTGTTAGTCTCTGATTGCTTTAAAGACTGTCAGATTATGGAAGATCTTACTCCATTAGCTGTGAAGAACACAATGACACGACCTCACACACACCTGACCTGATGTGCACTATTAAACTTGCTTCACTCATGCACGTAAGATTCAGTTCTCTTTTAAACTCCTTATATTGATCAATTTATTCATTGATTTAATTATTTGATATTATTAATGTCGCATCACACTCTTGCTTAAACTAAATGGCTTAAACTCTTGATATCAAACTTTAGTGTTTAACGCTGGTTTAAATGTACTGTAGTTGATATAATACCATATTTATAGTTACAAGGAGTAAGTGGGGGAAAGTCAGTTTTCCCATCATGCACCAGCAGTGCTTATAAACAGAGGAATACTGAGCAGATAAATGTTCGACCTGTCGTTTTCTCTTCAGAAACCTGGATGTGATTTGTTTGTTTGACCCTGTTGCTGTAGTGCGCCGGCAGCTTTACGCCTCATAAATGCACAATTTATCTGCAACACTTAAATGAGCGTTAATGTTATATACGATGGCGTTAAAAAGAGGAGCGCTAATGCTCAGCCAATGTCTTAATAACACTCTATCTGAATTTAACCTCTCATACACACACACACGCACCTGTCAGCTTGCTTTACTTGACTACAGGCTAAAATATAGTGAAATAATGGCTCGCTTCCAAAATCTAGTTAGCTGACTACATAGGCAGCATTTGAATGCATTGCTCCTGATGCCGTGGCTTTTTTTATTCTGCCAGCCTCATTAGATGCCTGCAGTTATTCTTCACTGTTCATCTCATCATGTTTCTTGTCATAGCGTCATGTTTACGTCAAACTCAAGCGAGTTTTTCATGCACATCACGCAAGTAATGCCACCTGTGCAGTTACCGCATAGACTATGTGCTGCGATCCAAATGATTCACTTGTAAGGTTTAATTTCAGCAGTTATTGTGCATTAGAAGACAGATTCCTTCAGTGCAGAGCAGACAGCAGGACTGGAACAGAGCCACACAAGTAAAGTGTGTGTGTAGAGGTCACTTTGAACTGTGGACTTACTGATGATGACCAATTAATCTCGCTCTCTCTCTCTCTCTCTCTCTCTCTCTCTCTCTCTCTCTCTCTCTCTCTCTCTCTCTCTCTCTCTCTCTCTCTCTCTCTCTCTCTCTCTCTCTCTCTCTCTCTCTCTCTCTCTCTCTCTCTCTCTCTCTCTCTCTCTCTCTCTCTCTCTCTCTCTCTCTCTCTCTCTCTCTCTCTCTCTCTCTCTCTCTCTCTCTCTCTCTGTCTCTCTCTCTCTCTCTCTCTCTCTCTCTCTCTCTCTCTCTCTCTCTCTCTCTCTCTCTCTCTCTCTCTCTCTCTCTCTCTCTCTCTCTCTCTCTCTCTCTCTCTCTCTCTCTCTCTCTCTCTCTCTCTCTCTCTCTCTCTCTCTCTCTCTCTCTCTCTCTCTCTCTCTCTCTCTCTCTCTCTCTCTCTCTCTAATTTTCAAACCTCTATGCAATCTAGTTTTTCTATTTTTATTTCAGTTTTAGTTTATCTTTTATTTCTTTTAGTTAATAAATTATTTATTTCAGTTTTTCAAATAATATTTAGGCCTATTAGCTGTCAAACGATTAATTGCAGAAAGTTTCTGTTTACATATACAGATTAAGCCTGTGTACTGTGCAAAGTAATTTTGGTTTTAAAAACACAAAAAAATACATATTAATAAATTTTTATATTTTTCTTAAATGCTGTACATTCATGTATGTGTGTTTGTTTATAAAAAAAAAAAAACTATAGTCCTGATGGTCACATAATCTCACTGCATTATTATGGCAATAAAAACTTTGTTTTGCATTGTTCCTACACACAAGTATTAACTGTAGGATGCTCAGAACACAAATACAGAGAAATAACACAAATAGTGGTAGTAATGTGTTGCCCTGTGGACTCAAGGTCAGAGGTCAAGGTTGCTTCCCTGCACTGTGACATTCTCTGTGGCTGTGTTGGTGTTGTTGTGTTGTTTGTATGTCTGCGTGTCTGCAGCGGTGCGTCAGATTAAAAGCCGTTTAGTGTTCACGTCCCCAGAGACGACGAGCGCGATTAGCATAGCTAATGTACTCCAAACACTCCAACTTTATCATAAACACAGCGGAGAGCCACGCTTGAGTTCCTGGAACTAAAGGAGGGAATTGGGATCTGGAAAAGAAAATGTGTGTGTGTGTGTGTGTGTGTTTTAGGTCTTGTTTTAGCTACGTTTTGATTCGTTGAAATTCACTGTTATGGCGGATGCATTAGACATTCCCTGCGACTCAAACCTGTGACCTTTGTGTTGATAACATAGTACGCTATCAATTAAATTACAATATATATTAAATATAAATAAACATGTGATATAAAAACAACCGAATCTGGTCTCTATGCAGGATTCTCAGGGTCTGTAGTTTTTCTTTTAGTGAGCTGATGTCCGGAGGAAAGATGAACATCTGGTTTTGTGTATTTGTGTCTGGACTTTATCTCTTTCTCATTTGATTTAACTGAACTGTCTGATTCTAAATCTTCCGAGCATATCTGCTGTCCAAAACTGAAATGATTTCCAATCTGTTTTCAACACAAAAGACGTAAGAGGAGATCCAAACAACACAATATTCCTCTGCTGTTATTGCTGAAGGATAAAAGCAGATCTTTTGCTCCAGTGGTTTGGAGTTGAGCTATATATCAGATGTGTTTTGTTTCCCACTAAGTAAAGGTGTAACATTTTAGCCCAAAGATTCAGGGTTTTATTTCACAATCAGTGAGATGAACCGAACCAACAGACATTAATCAATCACAATAAAGATTCAAAATCAAACACAGAAAAGAGAGTAAATGCAGAGTCTTGTGTCCATGTGTTTGGTGTTTAGAGGTCAAAACATCAGCTTTAGATATCATGTTTTGTGTTTCAGGTGTTCTGAATATTCATTTTTAAATGTTATTTGTTTCGTTTGTCCTAGCTCATACACAGGTGCTGGTTCCTTTACATGTCATATTTTTGTTTGTTCGTTATTTTGCTCATGTGCTGTTTGCTGCAAATGTTATGTTATTTGTTTGCTTTTTATTGTTTGTTTGTTGTTTTTATTTGTTTGTTTGAGTGGAGGTGATGGACATGTGCTGTATGCTGTACACTCACCTAAAGGATTATTAGGAACACCCTACTAATCATGTGTTTGACCCCTTTCTCCTTCAGAACTGCCTTAATTCTATGTGGCATTGATTGAACAAGGTGCTGAAAGCATTCTTTAGAAATGTTGGCCCTTATTGATAGGATAGCATCTTGCAGTTGATGGAGATTTGTGGGATGCACATCCAGGGCACGAAGCTCCCGTTCCACCACATCCCAAAGATGCTCTTTTGGGTTGAGATCTGGTGACTGTGGAGGCCATTTTAGTTCAGTGAACTCATTATCATGTTCAAGAAACCAATTTGAAATGATTCGAGCATTGTGACATGGTGCATTATCCTGCTGGAAGTAGCCGTCAGAGGATGGGTACATGGTGGTCATAAAGGGATGGACATGGTCAGAGACAATGCTCAGGTAGGCCGTGGCATTCAAACGGCACTAAGGGGCCTAAAGTGTGCCAAGAAAACATCCCCCACACCATTACACCACCACCAGCCTTCACAGTGGTAACAAGGCATGATGGATCCATGTTCTCATTCTGTTTACGCCCAATTCTGACTCCACCATCTGAATGTCTCAACAGAAATCGAGACTCATCAGACCAGGCAACATTTTTCCAGTCTTCAACGGTCCAATTTTGGTGAGCTTGTGCAAATTGTAGCCCTTTTTTTTCCTATTTGTAGTGGAGATGAGTGGTACCCGGTGGGGTCTTCTGCTGTAGGGTGGCCATTTCCATTTCTGCTGTTGTAGCCCATCCTCCTCGAGGTTGTGCATGTTGTGGCTTCACAAATGCTTTGCTGCATACCTCGGTTGTAACGAGTGAATATTTCAGTCAAAGTTGCTCTTCTATCAGCTTGAATCAGTCGGCCCGTTCTCCTCTGAGCTCTAGCGTCAACAAGGCATTTTCGCCCACAGGACTGCCGCATACTGGATGTTTTTCCCTTTTCACACCATTCTTTGTAAACCCTAGAAATGGTTGTGCGTGAAAATCCCAGTAACTGAGCAGATTGTGAAATACTCAGACCGGCCCGTATTGCACCAACAACCATGCCACGCTCAAAATAGCTTAAATCACCTTTCTTTCCCATTCTGACATTCAGTTTGGAGTTCAGGAGATTGTCGTGACCAGGACCCCTAAATGCATTGAAGCAACTGCCATGTGATTGGTTGATTAGATAATTGCATTAATAAGAAATTTAACATGTGTTTGTGTGTTGTTTGTTGTGTTTGTTTGTTGTTGTTTGTTTGGGTGGACATGTGCTGTATGCTGTAAATGTCATGTTTTTGTTTTGTTGTTTAGTTTTGTAGTGTACAGGTGCTGTCGACAACTCTCGGCTCAGATTATTGTTGAACTCCGGCGTTTGTCCGCGCTGACAGATGACAGATACGTTTTCTGGAATGTAATGAGTGTGATGTGTGTAAGTCGCACTGAAGCGTGTTTGTTTCTCAGCTTCAGAAAATGAGTCTCTTCTCACGTTTGTAATTGTTTGATTGGATTGAGGAAAGCAATTAAACTGATTAATGGCCCTTCATCTGATTCCACTGTCCCGCTAATCACACGCTGATTGAAACGCAGCCAGAGTTTGTGCGCGTGTTGCACGACTCGTACGGCGGCGAGAACTTTCCTTTTTGCTGACATGACACGAGCAGGGTGACATCACTGAAAGCAGTGGCCGATCTGCTTTTAACATAATTACTCCTGCTGCTCGAAGTGCCACAGAGAGAGAGAGAGAGAGAGAGAGAGAGAGAGAGAGAGAGAGAGAGAGAGAGAGAGAGAGAGAGAGAGAGAGAGAGAGAGAGAGAGAGAGAGAGAGACAGAGAGAGAGCGAGAGACAGAGAGAGACGGAGACAGAGAGACGGAGACAGAGAGACGGAGACAGAGAGAGAGAGAGAGAGAGAGAGAGAGAGAGAGAGAGAGAGAGAGAGAGAGAGAGAGAGACAGAGAGAGACGGAGACAGAGAAACGGAGACAGAGAGACGGAGACAGAGAAACGGAGAGAGAGAGAGAGAGACAGAGACGGAGAGAGAGACGGAGAGAGAGAGAGAGAGAGAGAGAGAGAGAGAGAGAGAGAGAGAGAGAGAGAGAGAGAGAGAGAGAGAGAGAGAGAGAGAGAGAGAGAGAGAGAGAGAGAGAGAGAGAGAGAGAGAGAGAGAGAGAGAGAGAGAGAGAGAGAGAGAGAGAGAGAGAGAGAGAGAGAGAGAGAGAGAGAGAGAGAGAGAGAGAGAGAGAGAGAGAGAGAGAGAGAGAGAGAGAGAGAGAGAGAGAGAGAGAGAGAGAGAGAGAGAGAGAGAGAGAGAGAGAGAGAGAGAGAGAGAGAGAGAGAGAGAGAGAGAGAGAGAGAGAGAGAGAGAGAGAGAGAGAGAGAGAGAGAGAGAGAGAGAGAGAGAGAGAGAGAGAGAGAGAGAGAGAGAGAGAGAGAGAGAGAGAGAGAGAGAGAGAGAGAGAGAGAGAGAGAGAGAGAGAGAGAGAGAGAGAGAGAGAGAGAGAGAGAGAGAGAGAGAGAGAGAGAGAGAGAGAGAGAGAGAGAGAGAGAGAGAGAGAGAGAGAGAGAGAGAGAGAGAGAGAGAGAGAGAGATGGAAGTACAAAAGAAAGACACAAGCAGGGCGAGAGAGACGGCGGTGAAATGTCAGATAAATGAAAAGAAAAGAGGAAATGAAAGGGTGAATGTGTGAGAGAACTGGAATGAGATTTTGAACTTGAACAAATGTGAAAAACAGGCGGCGTGTGTGTGCGCGCGAGTGTGTGTGTGTATTTCACGGATCACGTCAGGAACACATTCTGCTTATATTTCACCCCTCATATCAAGAAAAAAACCGTGAAAAGGTTTTGCATGAAGGAAATGAAGGAAATGACTATTTTTAGGATTTTTTTGGGCACGGTGACATTATTTTTATGATTTCCCCTTCAGCTCTCATTACTGTAATGCAGAAAACATCTTGTTCTCATTACTCTACTGCTTTTAAAAATGATACCTCTCATTTTATAGATGATTGTAACACATGTACAAGACCACCGAGATGAACATAAGACAAAGAATCCACAACCCAATCTAACACTGAACTAAATGTGCTTAATTGTCACAAATGCAGAAGCATCTTAATTATACATTTTCTTAATGACAAATCTCATTTTTGATTTCATGAGAATCAACCATCTGCACTAAACTGTTGTTGAAATGCTCTGATGGACCTCCAAAAGACCCATAAAAACACACACACACACACACACACACACACACACACTGAGAGACACACAAACACACACA
>CM074094.1:20952614-20970114 GCA_037178815.1 Barbatula barbatula
AATTTCAGGCAGAATTGTAGCTGCAATCCTCAATCACATGAGAATATGACTTTATGAAAGTTTATCAAATGAAAAGATCGTGTCTGGTTTCTTTGAGCAGTGTAAACATAACTGAGGTACAGGACTATTGAATATGTTTTCTTTAATGATGTCGTGTTACCTAAAAGGTGCTTAATACTCAGTATCAGTTGTTTGTTTAATATCAGGACATGCTTCAAGAAACTAAAGAAAAGATCCTGGTGTTTGTAACAATTGAAATGTGTTGTTTAGTAATTGTGATGGATTATAAAGCAATGAATGGTGTTGTAAAGTTTGAAGAAATTTGGTGTTTTGTGGGTTCTGTGTGAGATGATTCATGATTGTGAAGTGGCTTCAGTGTTTGGTGGATTATAATCAAATGTTTTGCCTGTAGACGTTCTCCCATCGGATCCGCTGCAGTCTCAGTATGACTCGTGGTTGTCTCTGGTGGATCATTTGAATATTAAAGCGTTTGTTAATCTCACGCTGGCAGATTCCATCAGACATGGAGTTCAACACCTGCTGTTCATATCAGGACTCGGTGAGAGAGAGACGTCCATCACACAAACATCACACTCTTTTCACTTGTAGTCATTTCTGTTGATTTCTTCCATTTATTCGTTGCCATGCAGGTGGTATGAGACCCAACACTCTGGTGCTGGGTTTCTATGACGACGTCCCGCCTCAGGACCGACTCCTGGACTCTACCCTGTCGATAGGCAAACCCACTGAAAACTCTAATCAGGTGGACGACCCGGAAGAACCCAACGACACGCTCAGAAACCAGACTCAGCCGGGAGGACCAGTTCTCCTCTGACGTGTCACAGCTGCACTCACTGACTTTGATTAAACGTTACTGAGTAAATGTTTAGGAATAACAGGGAGAGATTATTAGTTGAGATTTGTTGAAAGTGTTTAGGTTTAATTTGGTTTTATTTTGTGATCAACATCAGACAACAGATGAATGTTATAAGCAGGGAAAATAGTAATGTTATAATAAGTGCAGGTATAACTTCAACCTGCTGTCATGTGATGTAAGTTTAGCATAAATGTGAAAAGTAGTCCGTCTATGCTCTTGGTTGGTGATGGGATTGCCTGAGCTGGGATGGTCAGTCAGTCCACAGGCTCTCGCAGGAGGATTTCACCTCTTTTCAGATTTCTCCTCTATTCTTTTTTTATATGTCTTCTAAATTGATCTCAGGTGGAAGCTGAACCTCACGTGTGGCTCACAGTCGGAGCTCTCAACGTTCCACTTCTGTTTCTAAATCTTCTCTGTTTACACGTGTGAATGTTTCGGTACGATTCCTTCATCTTTTTTCCTCAAAGCTGGAATATTTTAGGACATTTTTAGACACTCCAGAAGTTTTTTTTTCTTTTACGCTCCAGAAGAAGAAAAACTGACGTGTGTGTGTTTACTCCGAGGAATAACGGTTGTTTTTCTATACTGTAATCTACCGCTGTGTTTTTATGCTGTTTGTACCGCCGCAGCGCCTTTTTATTGACCAAAGTGCTTTGTGTTTGCATTGTGTGTGTCCACATGTGCCTTGCTTTACATTGTTCCTAACAAAAGTGCACAAACACTGCGATAGACCCCACCAGACTGACGGACGGAATTTAAAGTCTGTATTAAAGACTGAAATGGGTAATGCATATAAATGAATAAATATATAAGGTTTGATTTTGAGCGAATGTGTGCGCATATGTTTGTTTGTGCGTGAGTGAGTGTGTGTGTAGTGTGTGTTTGCGCGCGTCTTTGTGTGTGTAAGCGTGAGTTATGTGTGTTTGTGTGTGTTTCGGAGGGGCACATGAAAAGAGGGATGAAATATAATGATAAAATGATTCGGCATCCTTCACACTCCTCCAGCACACTCCTCGGGTCAGGTCATCATCATCGTCATGGCGATAGATGCGGTTGTCATGGCACTGGGGAGGGAGTGCAGGGCGACCTGGGTGTTGTGAGCAGGGCATTTCGCCTGACAGTTACACAAACACGCGTACACAGGGTGTGTATTTAAGCTAAATGTTTGTTCACACACACTAATTTTCTGTTCAGTCATCAAATGATAATTTAATTTGTTTTTCTGTTTCTCTATTTCTGCCACACAGAATATAACTGGACCGCTTGCATCACTCCACAGGTAAGATAGATATTCATGTTGTGTAATATGTTATTTATCATTTATCATTATGAACAGACTGATAACAGATGAATCCACCTATCAATAAACAGGATATATTTGTGTTGATTTTAGTATATTTGATCTGTCCCTTTAAGGTGTGTGAATCTGTTTTTAACTCATTATGTGAATAAGGTTTAATGTCCCAGACATTTGAAAACATCTCTGTGTATTCATCCATCTCTCTTTCCTTGAGGTCTCATTTTCTTTCTCTCGTGTTTCTTCGCTCTATTTTCTCTCTTTTGAAGCAGTAATGTACTGCAGACTTTTCTCTGCCCTCCATGTATTTCTCACCCCCTCCATCTTTTCCTCCTTATTTTTCTTTCTGTCTCTCTGTAATTACTGTCGTTCTCTGATAGGATTGTTTTTCTCAGGTGAGCGCGCCCGGTTCTCATCGCTGTGGGAACAGCTCGACACTAAATTATAACTTCTGCTCCATCAAAGCCGGTGGTGTGAGAGAGAGAGAGAGAGAGAGAGAGAGAGAGAGAGAGAGAGAGAGAGAGAGAGAGAGAGAGAGAGAGAGAGAGAGAGAGAGAGAGAGAGAGAGAGAGAGAGAGAGAGAGAGAGAGAGAGAGAGAGAGAGAGAGAGAGAGAGAGAGAGAGAGAGAGAGAGAGAGAGAGAGAGAGAGAGAGAGAGAGAGAGAGAGAGAGAGAGAGAGAGAGAGAGAGAGAGAGAGAGAGAGAGAGAGAGAGAGAGAGAGAGAGAGAGAGAGAGAGAGAGAGAGAGAGAGAGAGAGAGAGAGAGAGAGAGAGAGAGAGAGAGAGAGAGAGAGAGAGAGAGAGAGAGAGACAGAGACAGAGACAGAGAGAGAGAAACAGAGAAAGAGAGAGAGAGAGAGAGAGAGAGAGAGAGAGAGAGAGAGAGAGAGAGAGACAGAGACAGAGAGAAACAGAGAAACAGAGAAAAGAGAGAGAGAGTTTCTGTTTGTTTGTTTGTCGTGTTGTGTTGTGTTGTGTGTAATTAGCACATTGTGAGAGAGGCGTGAATAAGTGTACAGAACCCGTCAGGCGGAACCGAGTCGTGTTCATTCCAAGCGTTAACACACACACACACACCTACACACACACACACACCTGAAGACTCACCTGCTGAAACAAAAGCGTTTTCACGCTCGGCATGTGTCCACCTCTTGCAGACTCAATTGAAAATATTTCTTGCACTTCCAATTATGATGCAAATTACCTTTTAAAGTCAACATGAGACTTGATTTACTTTAAACTTTAAAAACACACACACACATTATGGGGTTTATGCATAAAGGGCGATGACGTACTTCTGCTAAAATCTCAGCCACTTCTGCTCTTGTTGTGAGAGGTCATTTTTAATCAAGTGATGATGATGTGTAATAAAATGTTTAAGTTTATCGAACCGACAACACTGTGACTACACATTGCTATAACTCTGTGATCATGCCTCGAGTAAGTTTACATTGCATTTTTCATATTGAATATGAACGTATAGCCTGAAGGGCTTTCTTCCTTTTGGTTGATGATGTATGATGTAGTGTCATACTCTCGTCGTTGGCCGATTAAACTTTAAATGTATGATAAAAAATATATTAATAAAAAAATGTAAGGATACCAGAGGTTCATGGACCAGTGTTTACGTCTTTTGAAGTGGTCTATAGATGGTTTCAGCAGTAACAATAATAAATCTTATGTGGGCCAAACTTGTCTTTGGGTAGACCTCTATGAATCAATAATCAATGTTGAGTAGTTTTAGTTGAATACATTTAATATACCAAAAATATAAATTAATAAAAACATAAATGAAATATAAAATTAAATTTTATATTTTAACCAAACACAGACTGGAAGTTAACAATCTATACGACTTTGAAGAGTATAAGTAGTGAAAAAAATATTTTAAAAAAGCGGCAATGAAGCCTTAAACCTAACCATCACTGAATGAGATTATATGAAATCAAATGAATTAGCCACTTCTTAAAATTGAATAGTCGTGGTATTTTGCCGTAACATTGACACGCATGGTGTGATGTAAATAGATTATCTGCCTTTGCATGAAATTAGGCTACTGGCATATGCATATAATATCTTTATATTTCTATAAAATAATTAGTAAAATGCACTTTTCACATCTACATTTGACCTTAAAACATGTAATACCATGTTAACTCTGGCGCCACCTAAAGGTTTAATTGATATCACAGTGAAAACATCATCTCTTTTCAAGATTATATGAATCTCATAAACTTTATGAATGATATTTAAGGTGCAGGGAGCACTGATCATGATTGTGAGATACGTGTGAATAACGTGTGCAGTTTGTTTGTTGTTGTATGATTCTTTAGATGTGTTTTGTAGGTGCTAGGTGAGTTATAACAGAAGAGAACTAAGGTTGTTGTATTGATTTATTCAGCACTGTGTCATTGAGTTTAGCGTGACATGGGAAAAGAGATGAACCTCAGAAACCGCTGCTGTCTGTCTGTATAAACGGATATCACTTTCCTTTTGATTCTTTGAGAAACAAACAACAACATTTGCATTTGCTGTAAAGAATGTATGTATTTTGAGACAGCGGTCACACTGAAGTATGATAACACTCTAGCACAGTGTTTATTTTCCTCTTTCGTCAGGGGACATTTTCCTTCCATTATGACTTTTCCATTCAGACGTATTCATGAGCGTTCCATGATTTCAGATAAACACACTTTCTGACATGAATAAACATCTCAACCTTGCCCCAGGCACAGTTATGAGCGCCGGGGTCTTCCTGTCATCATCATGCCATAAACCCATTCATCATGAAAATTATTACATACAGTCTACATTATTTTCTCTCTTCTGCGTATTAGAATGTCTGTTCATATGTGTAAGTCTGTGAAACAGGAGACAGAATGTGATGGAAGAAACAGTGTTAAACACACAAGAGAAGATAAGCTATAGCTGAGTAGTGTGAATTAGGTTATATGCACGCTGGACGATGATGTTCTTCCATTAAAGTATTAGCCAGCTTGGTCACTTGATTTTTCACCAAGTGATAACAATGTGTTAAGTAAGAAAACGTTCACATTTTGGAGAACCGACAGCACAACAGGTGAGCATAGTGTAGAGTGGAGTTGTGTAGAGTGGTGCTGTGTAAAGTAGAGCTGTGTAGAGTAGAGCTGTGTAGAGTAGAGCTGTGTAGAGTAGAGCTGTGTAGAGTAGAGCTGTGTAGAGTAGAGCTGTGTAGACTAGAGCTGTGTAGAGTAGAGCTGTGTAGAGTGGAGTTGTGTAGAGTAGAGCTGTGTAGAGTAGAGCTGTGTAGAGTAGAGCTGTGTTGAGTAGAGCTGTGTAGAGTAGAGCTGTGTACAGTAGAGCTGTGTAGAGTGAAGCTGTGTTGAGTAGATCTGTGTAAAGTAGAGCTGTGTAGAGTAGAGCTGTGTAAAGTAGAGCTGTGTACACTAGAGCTGTGTAGAGTAGAGCTGTGTACAGTAGAGCTGTGTAGAGTAGAGCTGTGTAGAGTAGAGCTGTGTAGAGTAGAGCTGTGTAGAGTAGAGCTGTGTAGAGTAGAGCTGTGTAGAGTAGAGCTGTGTACAGTAGAGCTGTGTAGAGTAGAGCTGTGTACAGTAGAGCTGTGTAGAGTGAAGCTGTGTTGAGTAGAGCTGTGTAGAGTAGAGCTGTGTACAGTAGAGCTGTGTAGAGTAGAGCTGTGTAGAGTAGAGCTGTGTACAGTAGAGCTGTGTACAGTAGAGCTGTGTAGAGTAGAGCTGTGTTGAGTAGAGCTGTGTAGAGTAGAGCTGTGTACAGTAGAGCTGTGTAGAGTGAAGCTGTGTTGAGTAGATCTGTGTACAGTAGAGCTGTGTAGAGTAGAGCTGTGTAGAGTAGAGCTGTGAAGAGTAGAGCTGTGTAGAGTAGAGCTGTGTAGAGTAGAGCTGTGTAGAGTAGATCTGTGTACAGTAGAGCTGTGTAGAGTAGAGCTGTGTAGAGTAGAGCTGTGTAGAGTAGAGCTGTGTAGAGTAGAGCTGTGTACAGTAGAGCTGTGTAGAGTAGAGCTGTGTACAGTAGAGCTGTGTACAGTAGAGCTGTGTAGAGTAGAGCTGTGTAAAGTAGAGCTGTGTACAGTAGAGCTGTGTACAGTAGAGCTGTGTAGAGTAGAGCTGTGTAGAGTAGAGCTGTGTAGAGTAGAGCTGTGTAGAGTAGAGCTGTGTACAGTAGAGCTGTGTAGAGTAGAGCTGTGTAGAGTAGAGCTGTGTACAGTAGAGCTGTGTAGAGTAGAGCTGTGTAGAGTAGAGCTGTGTAGAGTGGAGTTGTGTAGAGTGAAGCTGTGTTGAGTAGATATGTGTACAGTAGAGCTGTGTAGAGTAGAGCTGTGTAGAGTAGAGCTGTGTAGAGTAGAGCTGTGTAGAGTAGATCTGTGTACAGTAGAGCTGTGTACAGTAGAGCTGTGTAAAGTAGAGCTGTGTAGAGTAGAGCTGTGTAGAGTAGAGCTGTGTAGAGTAGAGCTGTGTAGTGTAGAGCTGTGTAGAGTAGAGCTGTGTAGAGTAGATCTGTGTACAGTAGAGCTGTGTAGAGTAGAGCTGTGTAGAGTGGAGTTGTGTAGAGTGAAGCTGTGTTGAGTAGATCTGTGTACAGTAGAGCTGTGTAGAGTAGAGTTGTGTAGAGTAGAGCTGTGTAGAGTAGAGCTGTGTAGAGTAGAGCTGTGTAGAGTAGAGCTGTGTACAGTAGAGCTGTGTACAGTAGAGCTGTGTAGAGTAGAGCTGTGTTGAGTAGAGCTGTGTAGAGTAGAGCTGTGTACAGTAGAGCTGTGTAGAGTGAAGCTGTGTTGAGTAGATCTGTGTACAGTAGAGCTGTGTAGAGTAGAGCTGTGTAGAGTAGAGCTGTGAAGAGTAGAGCTGTGTAGAGTAGAGCTGTGTAGAGTAGAGCTGTGTAGAGTAGATCTGTGTACAGTAGAGCTGTGTAGAGTAGAGCTGTGTAGAGTAGAGCTGTGTAGAGTAGAGCTGTGTAGAGTAGAGCTGTGTACAGTAGAGCTGTGTAGAGTAGAGCTGTGTAGAGTAGAGCTGTGTACAGTAGAGCTGTGTACAGTAGAGCTGTGTAGAGTAGAGCTGTGTAAAGTAGAGCTGTGTACAGTAGAGCTGTGTAGAGTAGAGCTGTGTAGAGTAGAGCTGTGTAGAGTAGAGCTGTGTAGAGTAGAGCTGTGTACAGTAGAGCTGTGTAGAGTAGAGCTGTGTAGAGTAGAGCTGTGTACAGTAGAGCTGTGTAGAGTAGAGCTGTGTAGAGTAGAGCTGTGTAGAGTGGAGTTGTGTAGAGTGAAGCTGTGTTGAGTAGATATGTGTACAGTAGAGCTGTGTAGAGTAGAGCTGTGTAGAGTAGAGCTGTGTAGAGTAGAGCTGTGTAGAGTAGATCTGTGTACAGTAGAGCTGTGTACAGTAGAGCTGTGTAAAGTAGAGCTGTGTAGAGTAGAGCTGTGTAGAGTAGAGCTGTGTAGAGTGGAGTTGTGTAGAGTGAAGCTGTGTTGAGTAGATCTGTGTACAGTAGAGCTGTGTAGAGTAGAGCTGTGTAGAGTAGAGCTGTGTAGAGTAGAGCTGTGTAGAGTAGAGCTGTGTAGTGTAGAGCTGTGTAGAGTAGAGCTGTGTAGAGTAGATCTGTGTACAGTAGAGCTGTGTAGAGTAGAGCTGTGTAGAGTAGATCTGTGTACAGTAGAGCTGTGTACAGTAGAGCTGTGTACAGTAGAGCTGTGTAGAGTAGAGCTGTGTAGAGTAGAGCTGTGTAGAGTGGAGTTGTGTAGAGTGAAGCTGTGTTGAGTAGATCTGTGTACAGTAGAGCTGTGTAGAGTAGAGTTGTGTAGAGTAGAGCTGTGTAGAGTAGAGCTGTGTACAGTAGAGCTGTGTAGAGTAGAGCTGTGTAGAGTAGAGCTGTGTAGAGTAGAGCTGTGTAGAGTAGAGCTGTGTAGACTAGAGCTGTGTTGAGTAGAGCTGTGTAGAGTGAAGCTGTGTTGAGTAGATCTGTGTACAGTAGAGCTGTGTAGAGTAGAGCTGTGTACAGTAGAGCTGTGTACAGTAGAGCTGTGTAGAGTAGAGCTGTGTAGAGTAGAGCTGTGTAAAGTAGAGCTGTGTACAGTAGAGCTGTGTAGAGTAGAGCTGTGTAGAGTAGAGCTGTGTAGACTAGAGCTGTGTTGAGTAGAGCTGTGTAGAGTAGAGCTGTGTAGAGTAGAGCTGTGTTGAGTAGAGCTGTGTAGAGTAGAGCTGTGTAGAGTAGAGCTGTGTAGAGTAGAGCTGTGTACAGTAGATCTGTGTACAGTAGAGCTGTGTAGAGTAGAGCTGTGTACAGTAGAGCTGTGTACAGTAGAGCTGTGTAGAGTAGAGCTGTGTAAAGTAGAGCTGTGTAGAGTAGAGCTGTGTACAGTAGAGCTGTGTAGAGTAGAGCTGTGTAGAGTGGAGTTGTGTAGAGTGAAGCTGTGTTGAGTAGATCTGTGTACAGTACAGCTGTGTAGAGTAGAGCAGTGTAGAGTAGAGCTGTGTAGACTAGAGCTGTGTTGAGTAGAGCTGTGTAGAGTGAAGCTGTGTTGAGTAGATCTGTGTACAGTAGAGCTGTGTAGAGTAGAGCTGTGTAGAGTAGAGCTGTGTAGAGTAGAGCTGTGTAGAGTAGAGCTGTGTCAAGTAGAGCTGTGTAGAGTAGAGCTGTGTAAAGTAGAGCTGTGTACAGTAGAGCTGTGTAGAGTAGAGCTGTGTAGAGTAGAGCTGTGTAGAGTAGAGCTGTGTAGATTAGAGCTGTGTACAGTAGAGCTGTGTAGAGTAGAGCTGTGTAGAGTAGAGCTGTGTACAGTAGAGCTGTGTAGAGTAGAGCTGTGTAAAGTAGAGCTGTGTAGAGTTAAGCTGTGTTGAGTAGACCTGTGTACAGTAGAGCTGTGTAGAGTAGAGCTGTGTAGAGTAGAGCTGTGTAGAGTAGAGCTGTGTTGAGTAGAGCTGTGTAGAGTAGAGCTGTGTAGAGTAGAGCTGTGTACAGTAGAGCTGTGTAGAGTGAAGCTGTGTTGAGTAGATCTGTGTACAGTAGAGCTGTGTAGAGTAGAGCTGTGTAGAGTAGAGCTGTGTAAAGTAGAGCTGTGTAGAGTAGAGCTGTGTAGAGTAGAGCTGTGTATAGTAGAGTAGAGCTGTGTAGAGTAGAGCTGTGTAGAGTAGAGCTGTGTACAGTAGAGCTGTGTAGAGTAGAGCTGTGTAGAGTAGAGCTGTGTAGAGTAGAGCTGTGTAGAGTAGAGCTGTGTAGAGTAGAGCTGTGTACAGTAGAGCTGTGTACAGTAGAGCTGTGTAGAGTAGAGCTGTGTAAAGTAGAGCTGTGTAGAGTAGAGCTGTGTAGAGTAGAGCTGTGTAGAGTAGAGCTGTGTAGAGTAGAGCTGTGTACAGTAGAGCTGTGTACAGTAGAGCTGTGTAGAGTAGAGCTGTGTAAAGTAGAGCTGTGTACAGTAGAGCTGTGTAGAGTAGAGCTGTGTAGAGTAGAGCTGTGTAGAGTAGAGCTGTGTACAGTAGAGCTGTGTAGAGTAGAGCTGTGTAGAGTAGAGCTGTGTAGAGTAGAGCTGTGTACAGTAGAGCTGTGTACAGTAGAGCTGTGTACAGTAGAGCTGTGTAGAGTAGAGCTGTGTAGAGTAGAGCTGTGTAGAGTAGAGCTGTGTAGAGTAGATCTGTGTACAGTAGAGCTGTGTAGAGTAGATCTGTGTACAGTAGAGCTGTGTAGAGTAGAGCTGTGTAGAGTAGAGCTGTGTACAGTAGAGCTGTGTAGAGTAGAGCTGTGTAGAGTAGAGCTGTGTAGAGTAGAGCTGTGTACAGTAGAGCTGTGTACAGTAGAGCTGTGTACAGTAGAGCTGTGTAGAGTAGAGCTGTGTAAAGTAGAGCTGTGTACAGTAGAGCTGTGTAGAGTAGAGCTGTGTAGAGTAGAGCTGTGTAAAGTAGAGCTGTGTAGAGTAGAGCTGTGTAGAGTAGAGCTGTGTAGATTAGAGCTGTGTAGACTAGAGCTGTGTAGAGTAGAGCTGTGTAGAGTAGAGCTGTGTAAAGTAGAGCTGTGTAGAGTAGAGCTGTGTAGAGTAGAGCTGTGTAGAGTAGAGCTGTGTAGAGTAGAGCTGTGTAGAGTAGATCTGTGTAGAGTAGAGTTGTGTAGAGCAGATGGTGTATAGAGTTGGTTTGGTAGATGTGCTCTGATGGATGACAGCTGACACTGTAATGACTCTCTGTTTGTTCTCCAGGCCGAGCAGAAAATGATGCTGTCATATAAAACTCAACAGAGCAGAGAAACACAGAGAGTCAGAATTGAGTTCATCTCTCTCTGAAGCTCAATTAAACTCACATTCATTCACACTTGTTTAAATCACTATTTACATACCGCAACAATGTCTTTCAGCTGTGTGTGTGTGTTTGCATGCGCGTGTGTGTGTGTGTGTGTGTGTGTGTGTGTGTGTGTGTGTGTGTGTGTGTGTGTGTGTGTGTGTGCGTGTGTGTGTGTGTGTGTTTGCATGCGTGTATGTGTGTGTGTGTGTGTGTGTGTGTGTGTGTGTGTGTGTGTGTGCGTGTGTGTTTGTGTGTGTGTGTTTGCATGCGTGTATGTATGTATTTGTGTGTGTGTGTGGTGTGTGTGTGTGTGTGTGTGTGTGTGTGTGTGTGTGTGTGTGTGTGTGTGTGTGTGTGTGTGTGTGTGTGAGTTAAATAAACTCCCGGTATGACCCTCACAGCTCAGATTTCTCTCTCTCTGATAGATTTATAAAGCACCTCCATATGCTGAAGACATTAAATCTCACACACCTCCTCCGGTTCTACTCCCATAAACCTCCAGCAGTCTCACACTCAGCAGGAGACGCAGGTCTGTCTGTCTGTCTGTCTGTCTGTCCGTCATTTATATTCTCCACCCTTCACCATCATAAATCTTTACTTGGATGTTTATATTGTAACATCTGCACACAGCCACAGCTACACAATAAAACAACACAACAATATTTCACTCATCTAAATCCAGATTAACACACAGTAGAGGCTGTTCACACCTGTTGTAAAAATTAAAATTCTGTCTTCATCCTCCTATCAAACTTGTGTGAGTTTCTCAAATGATCTTCTGTTGTGTTCCACTGAAGAAAGACTCACATACAGGTTTATGAACACATGAGAATGTTTATTTTTCAATTTGTTTATACACAAGAACTAGTTACACTGATACTGTTGACATTTTCAGTCCTTTAGCAGAGATCTGTATATTTAATGTGGATTTGTGAACCTCTTGTTGTGAGTGGATCTGTGTTATGTGAATATAATCTTCATGATGTTTTAACATGAACACTTGTGTTGTGTTGGGATGTGATCACAGAGTGTTAATGTCTGTATGTGACGCTGTACTTTTGTGATTGGATGAGACTACACAGATGTTAATATCGGCTGTAAACAGAATTGAACACAACTCTCTTTTTAAGAGTTCTGACTTTATGAGACTATAAAGAACCTGAACAGGATGAGGAGAGTCCAAACACACACACACACACACACACACACACACACACGTGAAGGTTTGTGTTATTTATTAAAGTGATGGGTCGCTCGCTGGGTAACACAGCGGTTTGTAGATTCACAGATGTACATTTCAGAGATTGAGTTCAGTGTGCTCTCTCTCTCTCTGTGTGTGTGTGTGTAAAAGATGATTTAATTATACTTAATTTTTTATTGAAAAGCAAAATGCACACATGCTATTTTTAAAAGATTTAATTTACACATGATGTATTTGTTTCTCTGATAAGGACGTCAGCGCTCTGGTGGTCTCTGGTTGGGGAGAAGTGAAGCAGGTGAAATGAGACCAGAACTCACATCTCAGGTGGAAGTGTGTGTATGTGTGTTTTTGTTTGTTTGTCCACCCAAAAGAGACAAACAAAATGTTTGTGTGACTCGTGTTGTGTGATATACAGACAGACTCCTAAAGGAAGGGGGGGGGGTGTGTGTGTGTTGTGTGTGTGTTGTGTGTGGTGTGTGTGTGTGTGTGTGCGAGTGGCAAATGAGATTGTGTGTGTGTGTGTGTGTGTGTGTGTGTGTGTGTGTTGTGTGTGTGTGTGTGTGTGTGTGTGTGTGTGTGTGTGTGTGTGTGTGTGTGTGTGTGTGTGTGTCTGTGTGTGTGTCTGTGCTGTGTGTGTGTGCGTGTGTGTGTGTGTGTGTGTCTGTGTGTGTGTGTGTGTGTGTGTGTGTGTGTGTGTGTGTCTGTGTGTGTGTGTGTGCGTGTGTGTGTGTGTGTGTGTGTGTACGTGTACGTGTGTGTGTGCGCGTGCGTGCGTGTGTCTGTGTGTGTGTCTGTGCGTGTGTGTGTCTGTGCGTGTGTGTCTGTGTGTGTGTGTGTGTGTGTGTGTGTGTGTGTGTGTGTGTGTGTGTGTGTGTGTGTGTGTGTGTGTCTGTGTGTGTGTGTGTGTGTGTGTGTGTGTGTGTGTCTGTGTGTGTGTGTGTGTGTGTGTGTGTGTGTGTGTGTGTGTGTGTGTGTGTGTGTGTGTGTGTGTGTGTGTGTGTGTGTGTCTGTGTGTGTGTCTGTGCGTGTGTCTGTGCGTATGTGCGTGTCTGTGTGTCTGTGCGTGTGTGTGTGTGTGTGTGTGTCTGTGCGTGTGTGTGTGTGTGTGTGTGTGTGTGTGTGTGTGTGTGTGTGTGTGTGTGTGTGTGTGTGTGTGTCTGTGTGTGTGTCTGTGTGTGTGTGTGTGTGTGTGTGTGTGTGTGTGTGTGTGTGTGTGTGTGTGTGTGTGTGTGTGTGTGTGTGTGTGTGTGTGTGTGTGTGTGTGTGTCTGTGCGTGTGTGTGTCGTGTGTGTGTGTGTGTGTGTGTGTGTGTGTGTGTCTGTGTGTGTGTGTGTGTCTGTGTGTGTGTGTGTGTGTGTGTGTGTGTGTGTGTGTGTGTCTGTGCGGGTGTGTCTGTGCGTGTGTGTTTGTTTATGTGTGTTGTGGGCGGAAGGGTTGGAGTAAAGCCAGAGGCCGAGAGAGAAAAGCATTCTGAGCTTATCAGAGTCAACACATTGCCTACACACACACACACACGAACACAAGTACACAAACAACATCCTTTTTCTGGTGAATGTCGAGATGTTAAATGTTTTATCGTCTTTTGCTCATTTGTGTGGGAATTCTCTGATATCTTCAGTCATTTGTGAATTACGAGCTAATAGATCTGCAATCCATCGGCATGTGATCTTTGACCTTTCACCTCTTCTGTCCATCCTAATACTGTTGTTCTGTGTCTTTCCCACCAGTCTCCCATCTGAGATCCAGTCTGAGAATCTGTGATGTTTGAAGTGACGTTCATCCAATCACAGTTTTGTTAACGCTCAACTCATCCTTCTGTTGGAATCACAGCTGAAGTGGATGAGAATACATGAGACAAGAGGAGTGTGAGTGTTTATGGGATGGATTTATTAGTGAAGAAAGTGTCGGTGTTTGGCAGGAGAGAGAGATGGAGAGATAAATGAAGTAGGGGGTTTACGGACGGACAGATCTCTGGAGAAAGTCTTTAAGCTCCATTAGAAGAGATTTAGATTCACTGTAATGAACTGAAGGGTACTGGAAGGAGAACACACACACACTTCTGTTATCAGCTCACAGTCGGTGTTAGTTTCTGGGGTTCAATCCTTCATCAGCAATAAGTTGCTTAATTATATTGCAAAAAATTCTGTCTAAATCTGTATGTGAGTCTCTTCAGTGGAACACAACAGAAGATATTTTGAGAAATGTTCATACAATGGAAGTCAATGGAGTTCAGTGTTTGATGATCAACATTCTTCAAAATATCTTCTGTTGTGTTCTGGAGAAGAAAGAAACTCACACAGGTTTGATGTGACATGAAGATGATGAATAATTGAACGAAGTAAACGATTTTTGTGTGAACTGTCACTTTAAGCTGGAGCATTTTCTGAAGTGGATCAAAACTCTTTATGTGTTCGGTTGTGCACAGATCAATGAATCTTTGAATCAAACTCTTCAGAGAATCATGATTTATCAGACTTTAATATTGTGCTTTATCATTTACATCATTTGATTTCTTTCAACATCACAGCAATGGCAACGATCTTTACATTTATGGTCACAAGGAAATCTTTGTTTTTCTTTTGATGTTGAGTTAACATTTGACCCTCACACATTTAAATAAGATCCATCAGTTTATGTCTCTTAGAGGAGAATGTTGATGAATGTAGATCGTAGAGATGTTAATGCAGATGAGACAAATCTGAGCTCAGTTTGACATGTTGTTGACGTCTCTTCTGAAACTCTCATGACAGACACATTGGTCACATTTCTCTTTTTCTCAAGAGAAATTTCTGAGACACATACGAGACTCGATTAATGTGTAAGAGAAATAATTGAGCAACCTCATCTGTGATTTATGATTCGTGTGGTCTGAAAGGAATTTCTGGATGTATTGAGAGAGAAATCTGAGATGCAGACGGCTGGAAAATCACTTAAATGTATATGAACTGTTTGTGTGGGTGGGTTGGTGAGGGGGTCCGGCGTCTGTTTTCTCTCTCATGTCGAGTCGCAGCATCTGCGTGCAAGCGTGTGTGTGAGAGAGTTCTGAAGTTCAGATGTCACGCTGGACATCTCTCAAATCAAATCCAGTTATGACGCTCGTGTCTGTGGAAGACAGAAAGTTTGTTGGACGGATTCGCTGTCAGTGTGTCCCGGGGCACGGGTGGAAATAAGGGCAGATGAGGCTGTTCCAGGATCAGTTCTAACAGGATTTCATCTCCCTGAAGCTGAGCGGGTGTGTGTTGGTGCAGACAGATGGACACGTGAAGGAAACCCGGCAGCTCCGGCTCAACATGTCTCATTGTCTTCTCACCACAGGCGAGCCCATTTCACTCCAATTAAACCCACAGCAGAACACACCAACTTCAGTCAATTCACCAGATGGCCAATCTCATGAAAAACATGTTTCATCGCAGAGAATTATGGGAAATAATATTGTGCGTGAAGATGAAGTGAGGCTGCACACTTTAAATATTTTGTTATAAAATATAATTTGGGATTAACGATCGTTTACATGAACGTAATTTTTTTTGTTTGTTTGTTAATAACGGCATGATTTTTTGTGTATTTGTACTGAAGAAACGAATGTCTTACAAAGCGTAAAAATGTATGTGCGATTCGGCCAGCTTATGTTTATGAAAGTTTAGTCCTGACAATTATGGATGAACAGATGAACACACGGATACACAAACACACGGCTAAGTGCTTGTGAATATTCTACACACGCGCACACACATACAGAGTGAGACTCGGGCAGTGTTGGGCGGTTATCTCTGGGTCACACATTCATCCTGTCCTATTACGATGGACATTGCAGTGAAATAGGCCAATACATCAGTGTCACACACACACACCACACACACACACACAGAGAGAGAGAGAGACTCCTGTGAGTGTTTTCTGCTTCAACCACAGACACACACATACATACACACAACAATATAGACGGTTTTATCTTGACAACATAAACAAACATTACTGCGCATGCACACTTCTGTGACCCCGCCTGAATTTCCGGCACACTTTGAAAAACAATAAAGCGCCTGTACATTATTTCTGATAACAATCAAAAGAAACCGAGAACAAACGTTACTTGGCTAAACTTGTCTCTCTGATATTTTGAATTTAGACTGCGATACTAAGATCAACCTCTAGATGTCAGTGTACCGTACGCTTTCTTTAAATGCGATCGAACTACAGGACACTTTCAACCAATTTAATACAATTTATAAAGTAAAATAATGACACAAATAAATATTAACATAAATTAAATGAAATATAAACAGTTTATTATTAGACACTAGACAAACATGAAACGGAAGTTAACTGGGGGTCAGACACGCGTCCGGTGAAACAGGGTGTATATGAAGAGTTTGGTTCCAAAATCAGATTTTTAAGAATTTTCTACAATCATGTAATTTAGTCATTTAGCAGACGCTTTTATCAAAAGGGACTTACAGAGAGTTCATGGAGCAATAAGTGATATGTAAAAAAAATACAATAGGTTCTAATACAAAGATACTAGATTAATGGGTTTGATATGATTCTCTCTTTATTTCTATTTTAAGATTGAAATGCCCAACACGGGTTTACGTTAAACCTAATTATTTGCAAACATTATAAAAGATGTGTGTGTGTGTGTGTGGTGCGTGTGTGTGTGTGTGTGTGTAAACAGTAATAGTTAATACAAATGCTTGTCATCTCTTTCTCTATTTCAGAATCCAGTGAGTTGGATGACGTGTGTGTCATGCTTTCATATACGATTCACAGTAACACTGTTCTCTGTGCTCCATCTTCTCCAGCAGCATCACATGGATCCTTCACAGCAAGTGAAATCCCAGAATGCACTGCCACACACTGAGTGCCAAGATAAATAACATGTCTGATTATACACAATGTGTATGTTGGTGTTTATGAGACTATTGTGATGTAGATTTAGCTTTATGATATTTGAATCAGAATCATCAAACAACACATTGTATGCGTGATGTCTCTGTCTGACATCTGAAAATGTCTTGATGTTGGGATTGAGTTCTCTCATGAGCTTGTGTTTGAGTTTGGATGCCGTTTTAATGGCCAGGTGTCGGTGTAGAAAGTTTTGGAATAGAGCTTCTCTTGACTTGATTTTATTCTCTGGTGAAACACATGGTTCACTGAACTCCAGCAGAGAGAAAGAGAGAGAAACACACACACACACACACACACACACACACACACACAGCGTCTGCCCCCCGTCTGCTGCCTAAACATGAGTCCTCTGAGGCAACCGCTCTGAACGCTTTAGAGATGAACTGATAAAAGCCCTCAGAGAGAGAGACACAGAGAGAGAGAGAGACAGACAGAGACAGAGAGAGTGAGAGAGAGAGAGAGAGAGAGAGAGAGAGAGAGAGAGAGAGAGAGAGAGAGAGAGAGAGAGAGAGAGAGAGAGAGAGAGAGAGAGAGACAGAGAGAGAGAGAAACAGACAGAGACAGAGAGTGTGAGAGAGAGAGAGAGAGAGAGAGAGAGAGAGAGAGAGAGAGAGAGAGAGAGAGAGAGAGAGAGAGAGAGAGAGAGAGAGAGAGAGAGAGAGAGAGAGAGAGAGAGAGAGAGAGAGAGAGAGAGACAGAGAGAGACAGAGAGTGTGAGAGAGAGAGAGAGAGAGAGAGAGAGAGAGAGAGAGAGAGAGAGAGAGAGAGAGAGAGAGAGAGAGAGAGAGAGAGAGAGAGAGAGAGAGAGAGAGAGAGAGAGAGAGAGAGAGAGAGAGAGAGAGAGAGAGAGAGAGAGAGAGAGAGAGAGAGAGAGAGAGAGAGAGAGAGAGAGAGAGAGAGAGAGAGAGAGAGAGAGAGAGAGAGAGAGAGAGAGAGAGAGAGAG
>CM074094.1:20975114-20982614 GCA_037178815.1 Barbatula barbatula
CTGTGCAGCTGAAGAAGTTTAACCAGAGGAAATGATTCATGATTTATCAGCTATAATATATCAGCCTAAATTGTATTACATGGCCAATAATTTGTTGTGCATCCCTAATTTATACTATAATAATTATTTCATTATAGAGAAATGATTGGGTTCTACATTTTTGTTTAACCTTACTATAGTAAGTAATAAAGTGTTCTAGAGTGTTTACTACAGTATAAATAAATAAATTAAAGGAAAAAATGTGTATCTGGTTCAAATTAAGCAGACTTTTATTTTGGCAGGTTGTCCAAAGATGCTTGAGGTTTGTGAAATACAATTTTGTGTAAAAAAGTTAATGTCCTTGTATAGTAAGATACAGTGAAATCCAAGACTGTCACACTTGCAACATGTTAAAGTGCGCAACTCATTTACTCATAGACACGCAGAACAGAACGTTTTCCCTCATCATGCAGATCAGGATTCTAGATAAATTGACTCAATGCAGCCGGAAAACAAATTTAAATCGCAAAAACTAAATATAAACGAAAATAAATAGCAGTGCACCATTAACCTCACACACAAACATGCACAACGACAAACACACTTCACACAAACAAGTGGCTCTGTCGAATGCATCGCCAAACTGTATCGCACGAGTGCAACACTATTACATTTATACAGATTTTTCATATATCATATATGTCTCACTGTACACACACACTCACAATTTTCTGTATGATGTCTAAATGAAAACATTTCTTTATTTTATTGTATCAATTCATTATTTTATATCAGTAATTCAAATGTGATTGTGATGAACGGCTACAGTCAAGCTTGCTGATAATCATGTAATGATCTTTTTACAATCATATTGAATGAAACAAAAACTATCAAATCTGTGTTCCATTGTTTCTTAAGTTCACTGTTCATTATATCAGCAATAAGTCACAGAGACACACAAATGACTTTTTCCTAGACAACAACACGCATGAATGCACAACAAATCACATTCATTCATAAATACACAGCCAAACTGAAACAACCTGTAGTCTTCCTTCCAACTATAAACATAAGATATGAAAGATAATAATCATTAAATATTGATGTACTGTCAGAACATATGGCCGTGGTCTCCGGAGAGAAATAATACGTTAGTTGAGACTCAATCAAAGTGCGTGTTTGCCGTATCACCACTGTCAAATTGATTTCACATTTATTTATCTTAAGAACGGCCAGATCGGCTGATTTACTCGTCTTTCATCCGTGTTATATGATGTGTAGAATTTAATCAAACTCTGAATGAGAGAAAGTTCATGTGCTGTCAGACGACCAGATGTTCCACCTTCCATCTTCTCAACTCTGTCCATCGTGTGAATGAATGAAGAGATGAAAAGAAAGAGAGCGAGAGAGTGAAAACTGGCAGTAAAACAGCTGAACGGGATTGTAAAGCAGACCACGTTCACACTGCAGCTAAATACGGGTGTCGCTTCTCTTCTGAGAGTTGAATTCTGTTCACAAACACTTCAGCTGTTTACATTTAATGACAATAAATCAACATGATGTGTACAAAACTACACATCTCTCTTCTTCTTTACTGTGCTCTATTTTCATCAGCTCCAGATGTCCAGATAACAGGCAGCAGTATTAGAACTTTATTATTATTATTATTTTATTTCAAGGTACCTATTATTAAACAATGAATAAAACAACAATACAAGAAACCATTGATACAACATATGATCTAACCGACAAAAAAGTTATCATAGACATTCAAACAATAAATGTAAAACAAAACATAATCGTTAAAACCATAAATAGCCCTAATCAATTGATATAATCTTCAAACTTCTAAAAGGTTTTAAATTAAAAATTTTTTCACTTTCCCAAACATCTTGGGGTAACAAGTTCCAAAGGTGTGGAGTGCCATAACTAAAGTTGTTAAAGTTATCAAAAAGAGTTTTGGTTTTTATTGTGTTCATGTGTTAGTAGCTATATTTATATTTTTTAGTTATTGTGGCTCAAAACAAAACCAACCAACTGCAGTTGGGTCGATTTTACTTGGAATGTTGATTTTTGACAGTTATCTCATTTTGGGACCAAACTCTTCATATACTGCTAGCTGGTTTACTGTAATTTTACAGAATTTTCCTGTTCGTTTTTTTACAGATTCTCCACGTATAATGTCAAAAAACCCTAATTTTACAGATTTTTACTGTTACGTAAAAAACAACGTAAGACCGCAAATGTAGAAGAAAGATGGAAGACACGTGTTATTTCATGGTTTATTTCTAGCGCCCCAACTGCAGGGAAATCTTTGTGTTTTATTACAGGATTTTTTACAGTGGTTTTTAAAAATACGTCAAAAATGTATAATCACAAAAAAGACTGCAAATTTTCAAGAAACTCTGAATTTTTTTTTTTTTTTTGGGGGAAAAAAATTTTTTTGTGTGTTTTTTTTTTTTGTTTTTAGGAAGTCATGAATGTTGTTCAAAAGCTGTATGTTGTATTCAAAAGGTTGTTTTACATTCACAGGTCAATGACCTCACGGTCCACCTGTACCTGACGATAATAACCAGCTACATATTAGTCGACTGAAGCATACGATCCTCTGACTTTAGTAAAGTAAATCAAATGTTTAGAACTGTAGTTGTGTAGTAGAGGATTACACAGGCTCCTAATGTCATTGCTTCTCACATCCGGCTACAATAATATTCACACTGCGGCTGAACAAAATGATCAACTTAAACATAACTACATTATGATGATCACTACACTCCTGAGATTACATCACACTGATGATCTATAGATGATGACTCCAGCTGATCACACCAATGCACACACACACACACACACACACATACAGTCTCTCTCTCGTTATACACAATCTCACACTACACACACTTAGACACAAACGCACACAATCTCAATTGTGCACAAACGCTTATTGACACACTTATACACACACACTCAGGATTATTGAAGTGGCTTTTATATCTGATGGCTGTGTTCAGTGTTAATTGTCCCTCATTATGACAGAGTGATTCTACAGAGAGAGAGAGGTGTGTGTGTGTGTGTGTGTGTGTGTGTGTGTCATTACAGTAGAATATAACACGCTGCTCTTTGTTTCGACAGCAGTATCATTTATTGGTGCACTCTCGGCTGAATGAGTTATTTACACCAGCACAAACAAATGATTCTCTGACTCATACAGGAATCAACATCAACACCATTCACAAATCAGCTCAGCCCATCACATCACGGCTAACTAGTTCACCAATCCCTCACTCTGATGTTTCTTTACATGAAGATCATTTCTTACTGGCTACATTTTCTCTTTTCTTATGGAAAACACTGATTGCTTTTCTCTCTGCAGTGTTCTGGAAAATAAGCTTTTGGTCACAATTCTGCAGTATAGCAGTGATCGTGGTGTTTTTGTTGAGCTAGTTTCCCTGTAGATCAGTGCTAGCAACACCAAGGAAAGGGTTCGATCCCAGGGGACTGCACATAGTCAGAAACAAATGCATAGTACAATGCAATGTAAGTCGCTTTGGATAAAAGTGTCTGCCAAATGCATAAATGCAAATGTAAATGTAGTTCAACAACACATAACTCTGTTTCACTGGCTGGCTGATTCACTGGACATATGATTTCCTGGATGCTTGATTCACTGATACACCAGGCGACTGATTCACCGTCTGGCTAATTGGACAAATGATTTCCTGGACGAATGATTCACTGGAGGACTGATTCACTGAACGACCGATTCACTGGACGACCGATTCACTGGACGACCGATTCACTGGACGACCGATTCATTGGGTGACCGATTCACTGGGCGACCGATTCACTGGATGACTGATTCACTGGACGACCGATTCACTGGACGACCGATTCATTGGGTGACCGATTCACTGGGTGACCGATTCATTGGGTGACCGATTCACTGGACGACCGATTCATTGGGTGACCGATTCATTGGGTGACCGATTCATTGGGTGACCGATTCACTGAACGACCGATTCACTGGACGACCGATTCACTGGACGACCGATTCACTGGACGACCGATTCATTGGGTGACCGATTCACTGGGCGACCGATTCACTGGGCGACCGATTCACTGGATGACTGATTCACTGGACGACCGATTCACTGGACGACCGATTCACTGGACGGCCGATTCACTGGCCGGCTGATTCACTGGACGACTGATTCACTGGCCGTCTGATTCACTGGACGACTGATTCACTGGACGACTGATTCACTGGCTGGCTGATTCACTGGACATCTGATTTCTTGGATGCTTGATTCACTGATACACCGGGCGACTGATTCACCGTCTGGCTAATTGGACAAATGATTTCCTGGACGAATGATTCACTGGAGGACTGATTCACTGAACGACCGATTCACTGGACGACCGATTCACTGGACGACCGATTCACTGGACGACCGATTCACTGGATGACTGATTCACTGGACGACCGATTCACTGGACGACCGATTCACTGGACGGCCGATTCACTGGCCGGCTGATTCACTTGCCGGCTGATTCACTGGACGACTGATTCACTGGACGACTGATTCACTGGCCGTCTGATTCACTGGACGACTGATTTCCTGGACGACTGATTCACTGGCCGGCTGATTCACTGGACGACTGATTCACTGGACGACTGATTCACTGGACGACTGATTCACTGGCCGTCTGATTCACTGGACGACTGATTTCCTGGACGACTGATTCACTGGCCGGCTGATTCACTGGACGACTGATTCACTGGACGACTGATTCACTGGCCGTCTGATTCACTGGCCGGCTGATTCACTGGACGACTGATTCACTGGCCGGCTGATTCACTGGACGACTGATTCACTGGACGACTGTGCACTTTGCCAGTCAAATCAAACAGACACACACTGGGGTTATTTTGATGGTGTGTGTGTGTGTGTGTGAGAGAGAGAGAGAGAGAGAGAGAGAGAGAGAGAGAGAGAGAGAGAGAGAGAGAGAGAGAGAGAGAGAGAGAGAGAGAGAGAGAGAGTCAATTACACACACTACTTCACAGGTTTATGATGTGTTTTAATTAAGATTCATTAGAATAGATATTTCTAATTAGAACACAATCCCCCTAAGACCACCATGATGAACCAGTCACTCAAACCCAGCCAGAGTTCACTGCAGCTCTCTCTCTCTCTTTCTCCACACTCCAGTGGACATTGACACTGCAAGAGTTTTTAAACAGATGAAGTGCCTGATGAAGGCAGAATCATGTTCTGTTTCCACACCAATATATTTCTGATGTGTGTAAACACATTCAGTGTTTCCTTTAATAAACGCTGTTGATGAGAACATCTATAGGGAGAAAGCCACTGAGCAAATCGTATTAATAAAATATTATTTATCTGAACTGACTAACTCAAAAGTGTAACTTTCACCATCCAGTAACATCCTGATGAATTAATTCAGGACATTGAGAAAATGTTTGATTTTGTCACATTAGTAAAGTACGGTAGAACTGGTTGTGAATATAGTGTAATGTTGACTTAAGTGATTTATCAGGTTTCACTAAAATAGACAAATTTCATCGAAGGCTAATGGAAGACTAAGATTACTACACTTAACACACACACATTTTTATTAACGGAGCTACCGTGTGAGGGAGCGAGAGAGAGAGAGAGAGAGAGAGAGGAGAGAGAGAGAGAGAGAGAGAGAGAGAGAGAGAGACAGAGAGAGAGACGGAGACAGAGAGAGAGAGAGAGAGAGAGAGTGAGAGAGAGAGAGACAGAGAGAGAGACAGAGAGTGAGTGAGCAAGTGAGTGAGCGAGTGAGAGAGACAGAGAGAGAGAGAGAGAGAGAGAGAGAGAGAGAGAGAGAGAGAGAGAGAGAGAGAGAGAGAGAGAGAGAGAGAGAGAGAGAGAGAGAGAGAGAGAGAGAGAGAGAGAGAGAGAGAGAGAGAGAGAGAGAGAGAGAGAGAGAGAGAGAGAGAGAGAGAGAGAGAGAGAGAGAGAGAGAGAGAGAGAGAGAGAGAGAGAGAGAGAGAGAGAGAGAGAGAGAGAGAGAGAGAGAGAGAGAGAGAGAGAGAGAGAGAGAGAGAGAGAGAGAGAGAGAGAGAGAGAGAGAGAGAGAGAGAGAGAGAGAGAGAGAGAGAGAGAGAGAGAGAGAGAGAGAGAGAGAGAGAGAGAGAGAGAGAGAGAGAGAGAGAGAGAGAGAGAGAGAGAGAGAGAGAGAGAGAGAGAGAGAGAGAGAGAGAGAGAGAGAGAGAGAGAGAGAGAGAGAGAGAGAGAGAGAGAGAGAGAGAGAGAGAGAGAGAGAGAGAGAGAGAGAGAGAGAGAGAGAGAGAGAGAGAGAGAGAGAGAGAGAGAGAGAGAGAGAGAGAGAGAGAGAGAGAGAGAGAGAGAGAGAGAGAGAGAGAGAGAGAGAGAGAGAGAGAGAGAGAGAGAGAGAGAGAGAGAGAGAGAGAGAGAGAGAGAGAGAGAGAGAGAGAGAGAGAGAGAGAGAGAGAGAGAGAGAGAGTGATCTCCACAGTTTTCACAGGGTCTCCAAGTCTGAGGAATAATTACATTAACTGTAAGAGAGCGAGAGAGACAATCACAGCGCTCCAGGGAGAAATTAAACTCCTGCTGTTCCAATCTCTACTTTTATTCACTTTACATCACTTTTCCTTACACACACAGTTTCTTCAACTTCAGTCGAATGTTCAGTTCTGCTTCTGAAGGTCCTGCGAGGTTTAACTTTAACACACTTATCTATCATTTCAGATGCAAGACTGGACATACAGATCAGAAATTAGAACACACTGTAAGTACATTGAAATCTTGACATGCTGTGTATTTTCTAGAATGTGTACATATATATGATATATAGAGACGAAGTATAAACATCTGGCAGATGTCTACTCCGATTGAAATGTTCAGAATTAAAAATAGATTTATTCTGTTTTTCTGTGTTCTCTGGGATTGATTCATGTTTGAGTTCATGTAATGTTTATTTGGAAAATTAAAGATAACTGATTGGGTCTAAATAGATATGATTGAGTGAATATATGAGTTTGTTCCTTGGTGTGTGCGTGTGTGTGTGTGTGCTCACGCGGGTGTGTGTTTGTGCGTTCGTGTTCACTGTAATGAGGTTGTATCAGGGTCAGTAACTGCAATGATGAACCCAAAGATTCTTGCACAGATTATTACAGATCTACAGCACAGCTGACGGCAAGACATGATGACTGTGTGCGAGAGCATCCCAGCTCCAGTTTCAGGCAATCACATCACCAACCAAGAGCAAAGACAAAACTTGTCACATTAATGCTAAATTTACAATACTTAGTATTTAATGCTAAACTTACATCACATGACAGCAGGTTGAAGTTATAGCTGCACTTATTATAACATTACTATTTTCCCTGCTTATAACATTCATCTGTTGTCTGATATTGATCACAAAATAAAACCAAATTAAACCTAAACACTTTCAACAAATCTCAACTAATAATCTCTCCCTGTTATTCCTAAACATTTACTCAGTAAC
>CM074094.1:20985114-21005114 GCA_037178815.1 Barbatula barbatula
TTATCCAGGCCGAATTTGCCGCCTGTCCTTGGCAATGCATGATGGGTAACGTGATAAAATAATACAACATAAAGAACAGGTGAAATATAGAATGTGTGTTCAGGTGTCAGCATTTGTGTGAAATGTTGGAGCGTTAGTTTGTTTCAAACTCCATTACAAGAAAGCATTTCTCTCCATGAGACAAAGAGCAAGAAAGCAAACAAAGTCTTTACTTGACACCACCAGAGATTGCTTCTCTTTCATTTGATTGATTGACTGATCAACACACACATACACGCGTGTGCGCGCGCTTCTCTGCAGTAATGAAATGTGCTTTGGCTGCAGCTTCATCCCACTGATGAAAATAGAAAAACTGAATTTATGTTTTGAGAAGAAAAGACATGAAATATAAAGAAAAGGAGAGAATTTGGCTTTGGAAATAAAGGAACATTAGCACACTCCTACACACCACCTAATGTTAAACAAAAACCATGACCGAATGTTCATTTGTGAGTGAAGTGTCCCTTTAAACTATAGTAAAAACACCGGTGTGTGTATGTTCATGAAGGCAGGAGGATGTAGTCACACTCTTCGCTGTAGAGGTCATATTGAGGTCAGGACAGATTTTTCCCATGCATATATTATATGTCACTGCACTTATATATCATACATATTGAATGCATGCGTCAGCTTTACTAGTATGAGATATATAACACACAGTCTGTTTGTCTTTGTGCGTGTTTCTCTCTTCTCTCACACACACACAGATTCACATTTTTACAAGTAGAAATTTTACAGCTGGAATTAAAACCTGATTAGACTTTAATTTCACGGCCTTTTGCTGGACTGATCATAAAATTTTGTCAAGTGTCTAATTCGAGGCGGGGGGAGGGGTTATGGGGGGCTGGAGGGGTGAGCCATTCTCATTCACTGACCTTGTAATAACCCAAACACACAATCATACTCATGTACACATAAAACACACCTACAGTCTCTCTCTCGCACACACACACAACACGAACACACCTTCACACACATGTACACACACACTTTCTCAAACAGCAGTAATTGATTAATTGAACACGAAGTGCCAACAGATCCAATTAGTCACTTTATCATCTCATTTAGTACAACAGATCGTGACGGGACACTAACACACTAATCTCTCTCTCTCTCTTCCGTCTATCAGTCCTTGTCTTCAGTTTGGTTGTCTGGGTAAAAAGGGTTTACATGTCTTTATGATCAGGTCACATGATTGGAGGAGCAGGACAACATACACGTGCTGAAGTTGAATTTTATAATCTAAATATATCTATAATTGATAATAGATATAATATAATCTATACAAAATATTAAACACCACAAACTAACATCACTTTGTATAAACGTAAATAAGAAATGAGTTTATGTTCTCCTTCTTTCAGCCTTTCTCTTCCTCCGTCAAACGTTCTGATCAGTGTGGCCATAACACTTTTAATTATGCTGAATAAAAATTATGAGCTGGAACTGTGTGTGTGTGTGCGTGTTCGTGTGCGTTAGTGTGTGTGTGTGTGTGTGTGTGTGTGTGTGTGTGCGTGCGTGCGTGCGTGCGTGTGTGTGTGTGTGTGCGTGCGTGTTCGTGTGCGTTAGTGTGTGTGTGCGTCAGTGTGTGTGTGTGTGTGTGTGTGTGTGTGTGTGTGTGTGTGTGTGTGTGTGTGTGTGTGTGTGTGTGTGTGTGTGTGTGTGTGTGTGTGTGTGTGTGTGTGTGTGTGTGTGTGTGTGTGTGTGTGTGTGTGTGTGTGTGTGTGACAGTGCGTGCGCATGTGTGTGAAGCAGGTTGCCTTTAATTGCCTGGTTTTCTAATTCCGTTCTAAGAGACTTTTATAAAGAGAGAGAGAGAGAGAGAGAGAGACCTTCAAACGACCTTCTTAATCAATTGAAAGCCAATAGCGTGACGTCGACTGTGGTTTTGCATTTCTATACTGCAGACATAACACCCCTTCATCTCTCTCTCATAGTAGTGGTCCTGTGTAGCGTGTTTTAATCGGTTTTGTACGGTTCTGATTAAATGTGTGAAACTGCTTTTGAAACTCATTTTATTTCTTAAATCAGATGCATTTCTACTAAGACTGGATACAGTATTTAAAGAGCAAAATAAATCAGGTTGAATATGATCCTGTGAGGATCAGTTGGTACAACACGATTAGATAATAAAACCTTTTTGAACAAAGAAAGTTTGGTAACACTTTACAATAAGCTGATATTGGTTAACAATGTGTTAAAGCTTTAGCTAAAATGAAGTAAAATGCTAATACAGGATTTATTCATGTAATGTCAAGTTAATTCCAGCATTTACTACATAAAATCAAACCTTTTCACTGTTACAGTAACATGAGTAAATGCACCATGAACTAACATGAATAACTAACATTAATAAATGCTTAAAACTAAATGGTTCATTGTTATCTAATATTTTGCTAATGCAATAACTCCAATAGCAAATAGAAGCTTGTTGTAAACTGTCCCTGAATTGTTTTCAGCATTCTGTAAGGAGTCAATAAGCTCTGATAAGCCGGGTGATTTCAACACAGTTAATTGTTTGCAATTCATAATTCTAGTATATCTTTCAGATTTTGTGACACGAGTAAACGGTTTCATCTTAACAACATAAACAAACTTTACTTTTGTGATTCACAAACATTAAAGCGCCTGTAGATTATTTCTGATAACAATCAAAAGAAACCGATAAGAAATGTTACTTGACTAAACTTGTCTCTCCAATATTTTGAATTTAGACTGCGATACCAAGATCAGCCTCTAGATGTCAGTGTACCGTACGCTTTCTTTAAATGCGCAAAAACGACAGGACAAATTGAACCAATTGTTTATTTAATAAAATAAACACACAATAAAACTTAACAAATCGTATATTTAAAACAATTATTAGAAAGTAAAATAATAACACAAATGAATCTTAACATAAATTAAATGAAATATGAATAGTTATATTATAAGCCACTAGACAAACACAAAGCAGAAGTTAACTGGGGGTCAGACGCTCAGGTGTGTCAGATGAAACGGTCCATACACAGTGACCTTCCTATAATTCATACTGTAGGTGTGTTTAGAAACTGATAAATAGAGTATATTTCTGACATTATTCTAAAAAGTTTTGTAGAAAGGAAACTGCAATTATTTTTTAAAACTTTAAATTTTTGTTGGTTTTTGTATTGATGTGAGAAGAAGGGATTTTTCATTAGGCAACAATGAATGAAACAGACGGGCTTTGTCTTTAATGTTTGTGCTGATAAATTCTCACCTTGCTGGACAGCTTTTCCTTTCAAACTTTCATTCTGTGATTATTGTTCTCACAGTGCAGACACACACACACACACACACACACACATAGACGTGCTGTATAGACGTGTGTGTGTGTGTGTGTGTGTGTCTCTGGATGGATGGTTAAATGAATCACACACATTCACAAACACATTCAGTAAATGTGCAAACAATACTTCTACATGACTACATGACATTATACATTTATAAAATAAAAATACTGTATTTAAATATAAATAAAATATATATTTAGAAAAATAATAAGTGACATTTTAAGTGAAATCTTAAATTAAAACATATCATGATTGTATTAGAGATCAAAGTCTTAAATAATTAAGAAATTATTTTCAGGTTTGAATTAGTTTTGAATTGTATAATTTCATTGTGTTGTCAGATTTTTTTACCTTTTTATTTTACTATATTACACATTTAAACATTAAAACAATTGTTTTGTCCCAAAGAACCTTTCCATTCTTAAAATAATCATTTCTTTCTTATCTTTTATAGTCTTTAAAAGTTTATTTCACTAAAAAGAAACGTACAGGTTACAGGTTAATACAGGAACTATTATACACCTTGAGAGAAGATTTTAGAACCTTTATTTTCAAGCGTGAGCTACTGAAATGTTCAGAAATAAATCTCTACACTAATAAAGGTTCAATAAGGTTATTTTCTATTGTTCTTTATGGAACTGACAGCCAAACATCACTACAGTTGTTTTACCTGTATTTTACATTTTGCACTGCATTAAATTGCATTTTATCATTAATGGAAATGTCAGTAAAATAAGGAAAGTGTACTGGTAATTTTCTGCCAGTACGTTATCGTTTTCTTTACGGGATATTTTTAACAGTGTATAAGTGTTGTGATATGATGTCATAAACCATATGCATGTGTTTTGCATGTAAACGCTCATCAGACAACAGCAGAATTCAGAGTTTTTGTGACTTTAATGGATTAACACAATGTGCTCAGTGACTTCTGGAAATTGATTTAGTAATTTCAGCCAGAGAGAGAATTTTTAAAAGCTCCCGTGTTTTATATGCAGTATGCATCAGACGGTCAGTGAGCAGTCAGCCTCTCTCTCTCTCTCTCTCTCTCTCTCTCTCTCTCTCTCTCTCTCTCTCTCTCTCTCTCTCTCTCTCTCTGTCTCTCTCTCTCTCTCTCTCTCTCTCTCTCTCTCTCTCTCTCTCGCTGTCTCTCTCTCTCTCTCTGTCTCTCTGCCTCTCTCGCTGTGATCCGGCCGTAACAGCGCCTACAGCCTCCACATGCCATTTTCTCTCAATCTTCCCTTAATAAATATCTTTTGTTTGGCAATTCTGGTGTCACAGTGACTCTTTTACGAGGCTTCCCTTGAGCCAGGGTTGTAAGAAGGGACAGCACTATTTGGACCAAAAACTTATGTGATTGTCTGACAGAGTCACTGGTGCAGAATTCAAACCAGGGAGAGATGACGTTTTATTTGATTCTTTATACTGAAAGAAAGGTATGGCACATTTATATGGATCTTTTCAAGTGTACATTACAGTTATTGTAGTATATTTTGGTAGTTTTTAAGGTTTTTAGAGCTTTTGTTTATTCACAGTTTATATCAATCATTTTAGTGCTTCAACTTCTTGTGCTTCAAGCTTTATTGGATTGAACAGAAATAATATCCTTGGTTAAACACAATGCATTCTGGGATTGCTGTAATGCTCCATTGGAATTCCACCGCACTTTTAGGTGACGCTTTGCCTTAAATGCTGTCTAGTTAGTTTTGGAAGAAAGCCATAGAGAGAAGGAGAGCGAGAGCATACTTTGGGTGATGGATCTAGAGGCCGTTGTGTCTTTTCTCTGGAGATCCATATGGAATGATATCATACTCTCATCTCTGGGGCATAAATGGGGAGGGGCAGCCAGGATGACATCAGAATATATAATGAGACATGAGAGAGCTGAACCCACTTTCTCTCTGGCAGTCAGAACCGCCTTTTTAATAGAACACCACTCCCCCTCTGACCAATAGCGCAAGAAAGCTGTCAGACCTGTCTCTCTCTCTCTCTCTCTCTCTCTCTCTCTCTCTCTCTCTCTCTCTCTCTCTCTCTCTCTCTCTCTCTCTCTCTCTCTCTCTCTCTCTGTCTCCCTGCTGCTCTTTTTGTGCCTGATTTCCATCCAACACACACACACACGCACGCGCACGCACACACACACACACACACACACACACACACACAAACACACACGCACGCACGCACACACACACACACACACACACACACACGCACACACACACACACACACACACAGACCCTCTTCAACCAAAATTGTTTTGGAGCTCAATGTCATACACACCCTGGAGTGAACACACACATACACACAGGTTCACTCGTCTTGTTCACCCGCTGACAGTTTGTTGATAGAAATGTAGATCTCTTGGTTATGTAAAAGGAAGTATTGAACGCTGTTTTAAGGGCTTGGCGTGTTTTTAAGGCTTTGTTGTGTGTATCTCTTGTGGGATGATTAAGGCAGATAAAGGAAAGTGCCACATGAGGTCCGCCCTCATATACCCCTCCGCTCGCGCTCTCGGCCCCTGAGGGTCCTTAACATGCAGGGCGCGCAGCACGCGCAGGGTAATCGCCACGAGTGCACCGTCCCCTCTGAAGCCACTCCCAATAATAACATTTCAAACACACACATTCTCTCCTCGAACACCTACACAAAGTGTTATCTTAATAATTAATGTGTGTGTGTTTAATCAAATTGTTAACAATTACGCATTTGATGGATGCTTTTATCCAAACCGATTTGCTGTCCATCTATATATTTGGCTAGTTCGTGTTCTCAAAACCAAAACTTTTGGAATATATATTAAAATGATATAAAATATAAATGAAGTAGGCTAAATTTATTATGATAAAGTTAGCTGTCAAACTGTCTCAGTTGTGGATTAAGTAACGAGTAAATGGGCTTTCGAGGGTCGTTTTCGGGTTAATGCAGTGTGTGAGAGAGAGAGGGACTGTACCGGTGTGACGGGGACTCCTGTAACGGAGATCTCAACCAAACTCACAGACCTGTTGACATTATTATATTTGAAGACTAACAATGGGACGATTAATGAGCTTTTCTAAGAACAAAGATGAAAGAATTTAAAGTCAAAGCCAAACCTGTAAAACACACAAACGCCGACACCGCGCGCGCTCTGCATATCCAAACCACTAGCGCGCATCGCAGAGACCATGCGCTCTCTCTCTCTCTCTCTCTCTCTCTCTCTCTCTCTCTCCCCACCCCCCCCCCCCCACACACACACACACACACACACACACACACACACACACACACACACACACACACACACACACACAGCTGTGGTTCCGCGCGCTGCTGTCTCTCCGTGATGCTCTTCGCGCGTCCGGGACTTTGCGCGTCGCTCCGGCACTCACACCGTCTCTCCTCACGCGCGGGTTCTCTCTCTTCTTCAGGTGAGTGAATCTCATCAGATCTCAGTGATTTCTCTTCGCCAGTAGCGGCACACCAACTAGAGACCTCGGCGACATCTCACCGGTGCGCACCGGAGACCGCGCGCGTGTGTTAGAGAAACTAAACTATTGCTGATGTTTTATTGTATCGCGCTTATCTGTAATGATACAAGTACAGTGATTCTGTGACACCTTAACTCTGCACTGAAGGATTGTCATATTCATGAAAGATGAGTTGAAGATGAACTTGGTGAAATGAGTCTGTTTGTTGCTTCTTCAAGGTTGTGCTCACAAGTTAAATTGTGAACGTTGTGCGTTATGTGTGTTTGTGTTAGAATGGACAAAATATAAAAGCTGATATTTCATTTGAAGTGACCATCTAAAATACTGGAGACAATCTACAGTAGATGAACACGAGTCAGATCAGGTGAAGTAGTGCTTTATATTTTACAGTGACTGTGCCAGATGGTAAATCTGTTATACTTTGATATACATCGATATTGATATACCGTGGTATTATTGACAATACCATTCTTGTTATAGTGTCCAAAAAGTGTTGCACTACCATAGTATATACTGTAAATTCAGAGCTCTCTGTTAGTTTGGTGAGATTGTTGGAGAACTGGTTTTTATTGCTTTTCTCAGTTTACGAGCCACGGGTAAATTGTCAGCTGTGTGTGTACATGTCTTTGTGTGTGTGTTATTAATTTATTTGACGAGGGTTAGTTTAGTTATTCACCAGTGAAGTAAAAGCTTTCTGTATAATTGAGTTACTGTCCCCCGCCTGGCGCCACTGAACGCCACAAAAGAGAGAGAGAGAGAGCGTGTGTGTGTGTAGGGTCAGAGTTGAGGCATGGTAATCATAATTGTTTTGTATTAAATAGACTGAATGCTAACTGGAAGTCCCCAGAGGATCTGTGTACCAGTGTGTATTTGTGTGTTTGTGTGTGAGGGTTTATGAGGAACTCTTTTAGACCGGACCCGTGAGAGAGCAGTGGACTCGTGCTGGCCAGCGGAGATAAGGAGAAACTCAGAACCCCGAGCCTGAGTCAGAACCGCTCGGTCTGACCGGAGCAAAATAAGTCTATTAGAGCCGCACGTGACCCAGTGTATTACCACAATCCAAACATACAAAAAAACACAAAAAACATTCACGGTTTGGTTCTCGTGTGTTCTGTATTAAACACATTAGTGCTGTCATGTTGTGTAAATGGTCATTCATCAGATGCTAAGAGATGTAATCCATTACACACCACTCCTTATCTCTCTCTCTCTCTCTCTCTCTCTCTCTCTCTCTCTCTCTCTCTCTCTCTCTCTCTGTGTGTTTGTGTGTAAGACGGACTTGCTTTAGCATTTTTGTGTGTGTGTGTGTGTGTGTCTTCAGAGGAAATTACTTCACTTTTAGGTTTGTCTTTAATATCTCAAGAGATCTAGAATGAGCTCTTGGGTTTGTCTTTTCTCAGATCTTTCTCCATTACGAATCATTAAATCATTTAGTCACTTGTTGGTCATTTAATCTGGAAAGAGTTTGAACTACTTGAGATCATATTGAGATCTCTCATTTTCTAATGTAGACTTTGGCCAATCTGAGCGCAGGTTGAGACTATGATGACATTTTTTTTTGACGCGGAAGAGCAGACGTACTCGTGTCTTTTTTTAAGCAGATAAACACACGAGACGAAGCTGAGACGGATTTCTGAGCAATATCATTTTACTCTTTAAATCTGTATTTATGAGAAACACACTAAAAGGTGAGTGTGTGTGTGTGTGTGTGTGTGTGTGTGAGAGAGAGAGAGAGAGAGAGAGAGAGAGAGTGAATGAGTAATAGTATGAATGTGTTTGTAAGACAGGAAAAGAGCTAGATGTCTGATGAATGATGGTTTGAATAGAAAGTGACATTTTCCAGAGAAACACCTTCACAGATATCAGGTGTGTGTGTGTGTATGTTTGTGTGAGTATGTGTGGGGGTGTGTGTGTGTGTGTGTGTGTGTGTGTGTGTGTGTGTGTGTGTGTGTGTGTGTGAGTGTCCAGTGAAACAGATGAGAGGTGACAGGGTGAATTAACTCAGAAATGTAGATCCACACACACAATAACAAATGTAATGAATGCAAATCATTTGCTTTTGTCTCTTTTCACACACACACACATTATCCATCAACACACTTGTAGTTGTCTCACTCTTCAAACACACGCACACAGACAGACTGTGGGATTTGGAAATGTGTGGTGAGGTCGGCTGGTAAAAACATTAACTTTACCGGATGGATCTGGGATCAATTTTCATAAATTGCCTTAAAGACACAAACACAAAGAGAAGAGAGAGAGAGAGAGAGAGAGAGAGAGAGAGAGAGAGAGAGAGAGAGAGAGAGAGAGAGAGAGAGAGAGATTACTCGCCCTTAATCAAATGTAGGAGTAAAACTAAAAGAAAGATTTGAGAGGAAAAAAATCTCAGAAGATTTGATGGAGTTCCCTGTTGTCATTTAAGTATCAACAATTTTGTAATAATAATGATAATAATACATTTATTTTTTTAGCCCCAGACATCACATCAGGTAAAACAACTAAATTAAATAATCCAATCAAGTAAAAGCAAAACGATTTAAGAAGAGATTTAAAAGTCGCTATTGAATTTGCATCCCTGATGTCACACATGGTGCGAAGCTGTGTCTTGAGAATAACTAAAAGACCAAACTGAGGACGCGGATTTCGACATGATGTGTAAGGCAATAACCAGGTCATGCAAAGCCTTAAATGTTAACATAATCAATACTGTACCAGACAGGAAGCCAGTGTAAGTAAGGAGAAATATGATCACCAGACCTGACCCTAGACAGAATTCCAGAAGCAGAGTTTTGTACATATTGTAGAATGTTAATGGAGGTTTTAGAAACTACAGGAAGAACACCATTACAATAGTCAATATGTGAAAAAACAAACAAATGTATCAACCTCTCAGCAACTAAAAAACGACAACACAGGACGCACGCTATATTTCTCAGATGGAAAAAGGATCTCTTAATTCAATTCAATTCAATTTTATTTATATAGCGCTTTTCACTATGTGCATTGTTCCAAAGCAGCTTTACAGGGGAAAATAAGAAAAAAACGAAAAACACAAAAGAGGTAAAACAAATTGCATGGTGTTTATATAACAAGTTAAATTATTCTAGTAAATAATATCTAATGTCAGCAGTCTCCCGGTGGTTTATTTAGCATATTGTGCATTAAGTGAATGCTTGGCTGAAAAGATGCGTCTTTAGTCTAGATTTAAATTGGGCGAGTGTGTCTGATCCTCGAATAGCATCGGGAAGGTTATTCCAGAGTTTAGATGCTACGTATGAGAAAGCTCGACCCCCTTTGGTGGATTTAGTTATTCTAGGTGTTATCAAAACTGTATTCTGAATCAATGCACAACGTCCACATGTTGACCTGGTCTTGAATTAATACAATTCTGTGTCATCAGCAAAAAAATGATCATTAAGGTTAAGAGATCTTAGTAGCATATTAAGTGTTTATGCTGAAGAGTAAGGGACCCAATTCTGACCCCTGTGGGACACCAATATACATATATGACAAACCTTAGAACTAAAGCCACCCATACACACAAATTGGATGCGGGCAGTAAGATAAGACCTGATCCAATCAAGAACTGTCTCTGACAAGCCAAATACAGATTCAAGACGGTTAAGTAGCAATGCACGGTCAACGGTATCTAAGGCTGAGCCAAGATGCAAGAGAATGAGAAGGGACAGAGAGCCAGAATCAGAAGATGTTAGCAAGTCATTAGTGACTTTGACCAAAGCTGTCTTGGTACTGTGCAATTTCCCAATCCCAGATTGATGGGGCTCAAATAGGTTATTTTAAATTAGATGGTTATTTAGTATGGAGGTATAAATTAATGTATATTGTAGAGGTGAAATCATCTGGATTTGAGTAAATTTGATGAGAAATGTTTGAGTTGATACAATTGATAATATTGACTTTTGATTGCAAACGAGACAAATCTGAGATCAGAGTCTGAGATCGAGTTTTGTGACATTTCCGACTCTTTTTCTCTGAGAAATATCTGAGACTTAGTGAAACTTTCGATCTGCACTCCATTTAATCTCATTGATGTCTAGGAGAAATAACTGAGACATTAAAGAGATCTCCCCTGTGATTTTCTATTGGTGGAGAAAGTTTAGTGTAAGACATTTATTTGCCTAGTTGTATTTGCTAATAATTATTAGTTTCTAACACAAACATGTAACTGTAGGCTCTTGATATTCTTTTTCAGATGTTGAAATCACTTGACATTGAACATTGAAAAACACAACACAATGTTCAGTCTCCCTCTGTCTGATGTGCGGGAGCAAAACCAACAATTAAAAACCAGAGCAGTCGTGTCTCGTGTCAATAGCTGTTTAGCTGGAGATCGAGGCGACACGTTTCAGAACCCAATCATGTGTAAAATTGAGCTTACGTGCTTGATGTGGTGTGTGCATATGCTCTCAGAGAGTGTGTTTTGTGTGTGTGTGGAGATCACATTATGTGTGTGTTGTGGTCCATTAGTTGGTAGCAGGTTTTCCTCTCTACAGGAGGTGAGCTTTGTCTGGCTGCCTTGACGCAGTTACCGGCGTGTGGTTGATGGGCAGCGAGGTGTGTGTGTGTGTGTGTGTGTGTGTGTGTGTGGACCTGTTTGAATGTGGCTGAGCCTCTCACTCTCCTTACCCACTCAAGTCACATCAACTCTCTCTCTCTACATCCATCAATCGCTGCTCCCTGGAGTCTCTCTCTCTCAGTGTCTCTTTCTCGCTCTCTTCTCTCTCTCTCTCTCTCTCTCTCTGATCGATTGAGGCCCTTGAGTCATTGGCCGGTGTTTCTCTGATGCTCGAGTGTCTGAAATCAATCTAAACAACTTTAGGAAGGAGCTTTAGAAACACAATGAGAAACTAAGAGCCAAGAGCTTGTCATAAAAGACGGATTCACTCGCTTCTCTTTAATCAGGATTTATAAAACACTGCTGAATGCTGATTGGTCGATACAGCACTCCGGTCATGTGTAACAAACTTAACTGCACATGCGTGCATTGGTGGGCTGCAGACAGTTAACTTCTGGTACACATTCACAAACAATAGAGCGCCTGTAGATTATTTCGGATAACAATCATGAAGCGTTATTTGGCTAAACTTGTCTCTCCAATATTTCGAATTTAGACTGCGAAACCAAGATCAACCGCTAGATGTCAGTGTACCGTAAGCTTTCTTTAAACGCGTCAAAACTACAGGACACATTCAACAACTTGTTTATTTAATAAAATGAACACACAACAAAATTCTACAAACCTTTTGTTTCATACAATTATGAGGAAGTTAACTGCAGTCCCGGCGGACGTTCCGATGAAGCAGTGTTCCATGTAAAAAACAAAGTTTGTGTTTCATTTCTAGAAAGGCTGTGCTGTATTTCCCGTCATGTGGAACATGTCTAAATCTCATCTCTTTCCTAACACAGGTCATAGTGAAAAGCCAAACAAAGGTGCATACGGCTGACCTGCTACTGACCTTGAGGTTGAAGGTCATGAACTTTCTTTGATCCCAAGCCCTCCGTTACGCTCTGGTGACGTCATCATGTTTCACACCTTCCCAAACAAATCCAGGTCCCAGACGCCGGTGCCCATGGAGAAGACGTACTCTCTGACGGCGCATTACGATGACTTTCAGGAGATCAAATACAGCAGTCGCTGCAGCAGCAGCACGCTCAGCAACGGCGTCAGTTTGCATCTGGGTGGGTCGCTGGACCGTGCCGGGCGTGGCCGCAGTGGGAGGGATAAGTTAATGGGTGTGGCCGGTCCAGGGGGCAGTACCCCGGCTCGCTGGAGTCGGCGTGAAATCTGCCTGCTGTCGGCACTGGTCTTTGCCGCGGGGATGTGTGTTATTCTCGGCTGCATGCTGGCGCTCAAATTTCTGTCACTGGAGGCGCAGGACCCCGGATGTCGGCAGGACTGCGTGAAGAGACGCTCGCTGCTCAGGGCCGCGCGCTTTGTTCAGGGAAACATCGACCCAAGCGTCCAGCCCTGTCACGACTTCTACAGTTTTGCGTGTGGGGGATGGCTCAGACGTCACGGGATACCGGAGGACAAAATGAGTTATGGAATAATCACAGCCATCGGAGAGCAAAACCAAGAGAAGCTGCAGCGCCTCCTACAGGCACCCATTCAGAGGCACGAACCCAACAGCGCCGAGAGAAAGGTCATGACACATACAGATTTTAGATTTACAATAAATTCTGGATATTTGAATATATTAGATTTTTTGTTAATTAACGGTCATGTTTTTTTTTCAAAACTGTCCGTCTGAAACAGCTCATTAGTGATGTTTGCTAATGCAACGATTAGTTTAGGAGAAAAAAAACAAACTGCGTCCTTTGTAACGAAACTTTCTGTTAACAGGTGAAAGAATTTTATCGCTCATGCATCAACATGAAGGAAATTGACCGTCTGGGGGCGACGCCCATGACCGAGGTGATTGACAGCTGCGGTGGTTGGGATCTGTCTGGGGCTCCTCCCGGAGGGGCGGGGTGGGATAGTGGCTCCGCCCCTGTGAGGCCGGATTTTAATGAGATGCTGTACAAGACGCAGGCAGTGTTCAGCACGTCTGTATTCTTCTCTCTCACTGTGAGCGTGGACGATAAAAACTCCTCACGCAACGCCATACGGGTGAGAGAGAAAGTTTGCTATCAGAAGTGTCAGATCTTGATTTGAACGAAACATTTCTCGTTCAATTCTTCTATTTAATTTGTGTGTTCAGATCGATCAGGAGGGCTTGACTCTGCCGGAGAGAACTTTATATCTGGGTCAGGATGAGGACAGCGTGAAGGTATAACATCTTTCTTTCTCATCCTCATCTCTCCAGATTCTCTTTTGTTTTCCGTCTGTCTGTCGGTCTGACTGACTGCCATCTGTCACACCCGTCTCCCGCTGTGGGCTCACATGTCGTGTCACAGCTGGAGATGATGTCACAGATGAGTCTGTGTCCTTTATTAATGAAGACACAGCGGTGTATCTGTCACGGCCTGATGACATCACAATCACAATGTCTACAGCCTACCGTCCGTGGTATTAAACAGTTAAAATTAGATATTCTTTTCTTTATTTCAATATTCATGAATCAAAGGCTGTACGGTAAATCTTACTGTGATGCATGAATATATTGTACAGTTTTAATCACCGTAGCAATAATCATATTTCTTTGCAGTAAGTTAAGTGAAGGTCAAGTTTGCTTCATAAAAACGATAGATTTTTCTTTTATGCAGAAAATCATTATGATATTGAGATTCTGTTCAATTTTGTTCATTTCCTGCCGTTAATATATCTAAACTTTATTTTGTGAGTAATATGCTAAAGACTTCATTTAGACAGGTCGTTTTCTCAATATTTTGACTTTTAATCAGTTGTATCTCAGCAATTATAGTCCGATCCTAACAAACCATATGTCAATGGTAAACTTATTTATTCAGCTTTCAGATGATGTATCAATCTCTATATAGACAAAAGTTTTTGCCAAGGGTCTCAAACCTGATTTTCTTTTTAGCTATAATGTTGTTGTGTGATATAACTCTGACAGCCTGACAGAGTTGACGTTTTTATTATTGGTGACTCGCCGAGTAGTTCAGGGGGAAATGTTTGGCTGACGGGATCTTGTGATGTCATCATGTTGTTTTTTCTGGATGATGTCAGATTCTGGCGGCCTATAAGGCGTTGATGGAGAGATTGCTGAGCATGCTGGGAGCTCACAACGCCACGCTGAAATCACGAGAGATCCTTGACCTGGAGACAAGACTTGCTAATGTATGTATCATGCGTGTGTGTCCTTAAAATACAAACATTTATGATGTGCGTGTGTGATGTTGTGTGTTGTAGAGCTGTACAGAAGTTGTCATGTGTGTGTTTGTTTGTGTTTTTATTGGTCATAAGATCACAGTGTCTGAGTTTGAGGACCAAAGAAAAGATGTCAGCAGCATGTACAACCGCATCACTTTAAAACAGCTGCAGAGAATGTCTCCGATCGTGAGTACACACACTCATCTCTATATTGACATCCACCTTCAGAGTAAATGTAATAAGGAATCTAACAGATGTCTGGAGTGGACGGATGTATATTTGCCATTGTGTAGCAACACAATGAGTCTGTTTGAGATTCTGGCACACAACACACTCCATAAATTAGTTTATAAGTTTAAATCAATGAGAAATGACTTCTGTTCTCTCTCTCTCTCTCTTTGTGTAGTTTCACTGGAAGCGTTTGCTGGATCGGATCTTTCATGATAATTTCTCAGAGGATGAAGAGATTGTAGTTTTAGCTTCTGACTACATGCAGCAGGTGTCTGACATCATCAAGACCACGTCTAAACGGTGAGGAGAGAGAGAGAGATGATGCGTGTGCGTGTCAATCTGTTTGTGTGTTTGCAGGAGAATATATTTTCTGTATCATCTGTCGTTTTTATATTTGCGGTGTTGGAGATTTCTCCTCTTTTTCTCTTTTCATAATAATACATTCGATCCCATAATATTCTCACAATGACCCCTTGCTTCATAATCACTGTTATTAAAATCACCATGGTGATGCACGGCTCTCCCACCAATCGGCTTTCATCTGGCACGCCACGGGCGCGAGGAACGAGAAATGACTTTGATGTCTGTCTGTGCTCGTGGTTTGCTCTTTTTCTTTCTCACGTCATGCCTCCTGGAGTTTTGGGTTATCGAGGCGTCTCCACGGGCGTCGCAACACTTCATTCTCATCAAATCCTCTTTGTCTTGTTCTGGTGTAGAAGCGGCGCTTGAAGAAACGCTCCCCTGTAGGTCTTCATGACGCTGAATGTGAAATAAAAAGTAGAAATAGTTTTGTGAACTATTTAATTCTGTTCATTCACCTTTCATCTTCAGACTGTCAGCAAAATATGACAGAGGTCCCAGCGTTTGTCTTTACTTCTATAAGTTTTTTCTGTCAAAACTACACTGTGTGTGCCATGAGGAAAATACTCATTGATGAGATCTCTCTTATGTTTCGGTTATTTCTCCAAGACAAATGAAGAGCAAATGAAAAAGTTGCCAAAGTCACATGTGCATTTCAGATGTTTCTCCTGAGAAAAATTGTCATAAATCCCATGCGAGTTTGAGAAGCGACGTCATCGATGTGTCAAACTGAGCTCAGATTAATCTCTTCTGCAATCAAAAGTCAATATTAGTGAAGATCTCAATATCAGCTCAAACATTTCTCATGAAGTCTACTCAAATCCAGATATTTGGCCTCTTCAATCTACATTCATCTACACCCCCAGACTCTTCTTGTGTTTAATTGAGAACTCCATCAAATCTTCTCCTCTGAGACTGTAAGTTTTCTGTGGTCTTGTGTGTCTGTTTTCAACAATAAATGTCATCACGTGTGTTGATGTGTCATTCCAGAAGACGCGTGTGTGTGTGTGTGTGTGTGTTGCAGAGGAGTGAGGTGTGTTAATGTGTGGGGATCTTTATTAGAATCCATTAGTCTAATGAGTGTTGTACTGTTCCCCTGTCAGTGATTGACTTCAGCTTGTGTATTACACTGTGTTTGTGTGAAGATCGTTAATTAAACAGCCACAATCACAACACCTGCACACACACACACACACACACACACACACACAAATTCATATCAAATGCAAAAAGAAACTAATTACAAACAACAAACACATAAATAAGCTCCTGTTAACCTGAGAGAGTGTGGTCAGACGAGTTGTCTGTCTGTCTGTCCCTCCCTCCCTCTGTCTCTGTCTGTCTGTCTGTGTGTCCCTCTGTCTGTCTGTCCGTCTGTCCCTCCGTCTGTCTGTCTCTGTCTGTCTGTTCCTCTGTCCGCTCTGTCTGTCTCTGTCTGTCGCCCTCTGTCTGTCTGTCTGTGTCTGTCTGTCTCTGTCTGTCCGTCTGTCTGTCTGTCTCTGTCTGTCTGTCCGTCTGTCTCTGTCTGTCTGTCTGTGTCTGTCTGTTCCTTGTCCGTCTGTCTGTCTGTCTCTGTCTGTCTGTCTCGTCTGTCCCTCCGTCTGTCTCTCTCTGTCTCTCTGTTCCTCTACTCTGTCTCTCTCTCTCTCTCTCTCTCTCTCTCTTCTTCTTTTTGTCTCTCTCTCTTTGTCTCTCTCTCTCTCTCTCTCTCTCTCTCTCTCTCTGTCTTCTTGTCTCTCTGTCTCACTTATCACTGTGTTTTTCTCTCTCTCTCTCTCTCTCTCTCTCTCTCTCTCTCTCTCTCTCTCTCTCTCTCTCTCTCTCTCTCTCTCTCTCTCTCTCTCTCTCTCTCTCTCTCTCTCTCTCTCTGTGTCTCTCTCTGTCTCTGTTCTGTCTCTCCTTGAATTGAATTCTGTCAGAAGTGCTTTGTTGGCGAGAGAAGTGGCTTGCGGTGCCAAACAGTGTTGTGATTAAAATGCTAACGTCCCTGTGTCACAGCTTAAATATCCCATAAGACTGCAGCAGGATGACATCATCACTCCAGAGCCCATAATGTGTGTGTGTGTGCGCGTGTGATTGGTCCACTGTGTTAAAGAGAGATAGAATTCATATTTTCTCTGTTCAAATTCTGAAGAAATTCATTTAAGTTTTCTTTGTAGAACTTTGGTCAAGCAGTAATTCAAAGGTTGTGAATGATTTACATTGCGTATTAAGTCAAGACATAAAGGTGTTTAAGGTAGTAAGCGATGTGTTTAAAGGCTCTCATTAATGTACAAGATGATATACTTTAAAAATCAACCTTTATTTTCATGACAACTTTACTTTTCTCTCTCTCCGTCTCTCAGGGTTCTTCACAATTACATGTTGTGGCGTATCGTGGCGGCTCTCAGCGAGCATCTCTCCACAGCGTTCCGCAGCACCATCCACGAGTTCTCGCGTGAGATCGACGGAACCGAGCGTCAGCTGGAATTGGGTCGTCTGTGTCTTACTCAGGCCAACAAACACTTCGGCATGGCTCTGGGCGCTCTGTTCGTCCAACATCACTTCTCATCCAAGAGCAAAGCCAAGGCACGTTTCACTCTCGTCTAAACACAAACTTAAACACAAACTAATCCCTGTCTGTGATGCCGTCTCACCTCTTCATCTTCCGTTCATTTTAATCTGCTTTGTGGCCCAAATATTTGTGTTTACCTTTCACGTCAGCGCTCGACGTTATTCTCCAATAGATTGAATAATGGATGGATGAAGTCTCTCTGCGTTTGGAGGAGACGTCATTCCCAGATGGTTTGCGTGGTGGGGTGTAGAGATTTGTAAAAATCGTCAGTCAAAATGTCACGATTGTCAGATGAGAGCAGTTCCTCCAGATTGTTGTGGGTTTCACACTGTGTGTTTCCAGCACAAAGCAACAGCAACATTCATCTTTACAAGGAAAACTTCATGGAATATTCTGTCATTACTTTCTCGCCTGTCTATCTTACAGCTGCTTTGTAACAATGAACATTTTAAAAAGCGCTATATAAATAAAGTTGACTTGACTTGACAAAGTCAGATATACTATTTCCATAAAAGTATGTTCATATTATCTGTACCTTAACATGTCAAAGACTTAGTTTGCAATTATTTACATTTACATTTTTTCCAGAGAGACTTACAAAGTAGGGGAAAACAATAGAAGCAAAAAAAACAACAATGCATAAGTGCAGTAAAACTGTTCTCATTTAGCCTACCACATTATACGAAGCTATGACATTTTTTTTTTAATTCGTAATCTTTTGGGGCGGATAGAAACATAGAAAAGCAGTAGAAGACTGTACTAATGGGTCAGATATTGACAGAAGAGATGTGTTTTTTTGCTGATTCTTAAAGACAACAAAAAAATACGCTGATCTTGTGGAAAGAGGAAGATCGTTCCAGAGTTGTGGACATCCCAAGAAAGTGTGTGAGAGTGATTTTTTCCCTTTGTGGGACGATACCACAAGTTGTTGTTTAATAGCGGAGCGAAGGGATAGGGCGGGTATATAAGTCTGTATTCGCGAGTGAAGATATGGGGGGCCGAACCAGTGGTGGTCTTGTAGCCCAAGAGCAGAAATTAGAATTGGATGCGAGCGCCTATAGGGAGCCAATGTCATTTAATAAAGAGAGCTGAAGATCACTCTTGCTGCTGGATTCTGGATCATCTGAAGAGGTTTGAATGTAAAAGCTGGAAGTCCAGACAGTAACGCATTGCAATAGTCCCGTCTGGACAGAGCAAGAACTTGCATAGCATGCTTAGACAGGAAAGGTCTAATTCTCCTAATATTGTAGAGGATGAACCTTCAGGACCTTGTGTTGCTTGCAACATGGTCTGTGAAGATCAGCTGATCATCAATTACTGCTCCCAGGTTTCTGGCCGTTCTGGAAGGAGTAATAGTTGATGAACCTAGTTGGATGAAAAGTTTGTGCTGAGCAGTTCAGTTTTTGCAAGGTTCAGCTGCAGGTGATGGTCTTTCATCCAGAGGGATCCAGGCATACTGAGATGTGCACAGAACCCGTCAGATCCTTAGGCTGAAATGACAGGTGGAGCTGTGTGTCATCTGCATAGATGTGATAGGAAAAGCCATGTTTCCAAATGACAGAACCTAGGGACGTTGTGTATATGTAGAAGAGCAGCGGTCCAAGAACTAAGCCCTGGGGCACCCCTGTACTGATATGCTGGGACTCAGAGACCGCACCTCTCCAGGATACTCTGAATTACCTTTCTGAGAGGAAAGATTCAAACCACAGCAGTGCAGTCTCGATGGAAAGACCGCTCTTGAAACTGGACTAGTTGCTGTCCAAGAAGTTGTTCTGTGTAAGAAAGGAGGAGAGCTCATCAGCTAGGGTTTTTGCAATGAAGTGGAGGAGAGATACTAGTCTATAGTTTCCTAGCAGTGCAGGATCAAGAGTGGGTTTCTTCAGAAGCAGGGTTGTACTGGCCTCCTAAAAACATATCAGTGTTGAGAGAAGAGTTGATAATGTGGGTCAGAGTGGGGACAACCGATGGAGAGTTGGCCTGAAGGAGATGGGTGGGAATGGGATCTAGCGGGCAGGTAGTCGAATGATTAGAAGTAATGACCTTGGAAACGTCAGCTTCAGATTGGAGAGAGAAAGAGGGGAGCGAGCAGGCAGTTATGAATGATTTTGCTCAGGATTCTTTCAGCTTTTGAATAATTGAGCAATTGGTTAAAGAGACAGTTCTAAGAATCTAAATTCTAAGAATGATTTATTCTCATCATGTGTTTGTAAACCTGTATGTGAGCTTTTCTTCAGTGAAACGCAAG
>CM074094.1:21010114-21030114 GCA_037178815.1 Barbatula barbatula
ACACACAGACGTGCGCTCTGACACATGTGTGTTTTAGGTGAACGGGCGTCTGACGCTGGGTGAGAACATCGCTGATCTCGGTGGACTGAAGTTGTCTTACTACGTAAGTTCTGAGCTGAACCTTCACCCGTCCAGTGCTGTTACCATGAAGTCATCATCTCTCCACACACACACACACACACACACACACACATGTGTTTTCTAGGCGTATCAGAAGTGGATTCGAGAGCACGGTCCAGAGCGTCCTCTCCCGGGTCTGAAGTACACACACGAGCAGTTGTTCTTCATAGCGTTTGCTCAGGTACACAAATCATTTCTCTTCAATACTTTAGTTCTGTTTGCTCTCAAACAGCAAAGAATGGGATTTCTACTAGTAACAATTGCTATTTTTGATATCAGTAATTACATTTTCACTACTAAAAATATGCATTCTTAATATAATATGTTTTATTTTCAACTAGTAAAGAACATAATTCTTGATATCTGTAATTGCATTTTTACTAGTTAAATATCACAATAGACTTCCATTCAAATTCAATTTCAGATATCAATAATACATTTCTTACATGTTAATAATCGTATTTCAAATATCAGAAATGCAATTCATTCATTCATTCATTCATTTTCTTCCGCTTATCCGGGTCTGGATTTTTAGATATCAATTAGATAAAACCACAATTTCTGATATCAATAATGACTTTCTTACTAGTAAAAATATGCATTCCTGATATCAATTATTCAATTTTCACTAGTTGAAATGCCCATTCTTGATATCTGTAAATAAATGTTTACATGTTGCATTTGGTATTTCTGATATCAGGAAATAGATTTCAGATTTCAATAAATCTGAGAGTAATTGTAGATATCTAAAATGGATTTCTTACTAGTAACAATCCCATTATTGATATCAAGAATTAACATTGTCACTAGTGAAAATGTAATTGTTGATTTCAAAAATTCATATCCTGAGAATGATTAAAAGCTAATTCGGCTGAAAAAACTGGATTTCAACTGGTAAATGTTTTATTCTTAATATCTGTAATTGCATTTTAAATATTACAATAGACTGCCATTCAAATTGAATTTCAGATATCAGAAATGCAATTGTAACTAGTAAAAACACATTGTTTTATATCCTGGGAATGATTAAAAGCACATTCGTTTTGCCAAAGCATATTGTGATATTTACTAGTTAAAATGCACTTTCAGATATCAAGAATTACATTTTTTACTGGTAGAAATTATATTCTTGATACCAAGAATACACATTTCTGTGAGTGATGACGTGAATGTTGATATCTAAAATTCACATATTTACTAGATAAAGTGTAATTACTTATATCAAAAATAGCAATTACTTGTTACTAGTAGATATTCTATTCTTGATATCAATATCCTGAAAATGATTAAAATCTAATTCAGTTTGCTATAGTTTAATGATCTGAGCTCACTTTATCTCCGCTTGATATGTGTTTATTGTGTGACGTGACAGAACTGGTGCATGAAGAGACGATCACAGTCCATTTACCTTCAGCTGCTGACTGATAAACATGCACCTGAACACTGCAGGTACACACACACACACGCACGCGCACACGCACACGCATGAGGATTTGAAATGCAAACGTGTCACAGCGGTGTTTGTAATGTCTCTCTGCAGGGTTATTGGCAGCGTGTCTCAGTTTGAAGAGTTTGGTCGTGTGTTTCACTGCCCCAGAGGGTCGCCCATGCATCCTGTCAACAAATGTTCCGTCTGGTGACCTTTGACCCCTGTACCTTCTCTTTGACTGGCCTACATCCCTCCAATCCTGACGCTGTTTAAAGTTTACAGCACTCAAAAAGTGCTCAGTTACCAAACGTTTCCTCGTGACGACCATCTCGAGCTTCTCATGTGCCATATATCACACGTATTTTTCTTTTCAGATATTTGTTTATTTTTCTATTCGATGCATAGTGTGTTGTTTCAGTCAGGTTATGGCTGATGTTTGAGTGGGATATGATGTCAAATCTACCTTCAGATGGTTTGTAAGTATGAGCAGAGATGTTTGAAGGACACATGCGTGAGAGATCTGTGTTGTAGGCATGCTGATATGTTTTGATATGAAAAGATTTGTCAGACAAAAGTTTTGTGTTTTAAATCTAATGCTGAGAAAATACAGAATGTGAATTCTGTGTGTTTATTTGTCAAATTGGTATTTGTTGATGTGATTCTGAAATATGTTCTGACCGGACAGCAGATGTTCTTCACTGGTGTGTCTCAGGATTTCATGTTAAATACGAGACCAGTCGACAACCACCGCTGTACCTAAGACACAATCATAGAATCCTGTGGTGTTGAAGAGAGAAGATGTTTATGACTTTTGTTGACTTATGATTGGATGTGATGCTTTATGTCATATTCAGGGCTGAATTCATTTGAGTTTTCTTTACATTTAAAGAATGTTTTTTGTGTGTCACATCCAAAACAAGTCATTACTGGAGTGCAATCTCTCCACGTGAGGAAAATGACATGGGATATTACTGTAAACATTTTTGTATAAAGACTTTGATAAAAAAAAGAGTACATTTGTACAGATAAATTATGACACTTTAAAAAAATGTACAGCTCAAATAAAGCATGTTTGCTGTTTGAAAGTTTTAACATGTATGAAACAAAGAAACCAAAAGAACCGAAACACTCCATCAACACATGCGGAATAAAACAGAAGCCATGAAACTGACAGATCCTTTCAGTTATTTGTAGACTTTAACAGATATTCACACATATTTTAATAAAATATTGTTTATTTTTTATCAGTCTAGCAGTTTGTAAGGAAATAAAGACAGGTACCTTTCATTTGTAACCTTCACTTCCCCTTAACTGGCGGTCCTAGACATCTGGGGGCCCTAAGCAAACCTTGTGGGGCCCATGCCATAGTTACATTTAGATAAACATAATGTCAATTATAAGAAATAAAAAGAATAAATCAATAAACGCAAATGAATAAAACAGAAAGACAAAAAACATTAAACTGACTGTTAAAACAATTAAGTTTCAAATGAAAGTAATGGGTGGCTCTACCATCAACTAACTAACCAAATGAGTGATTAACAAAAATAAAACATGATAAATATGGTTTATTCAAGAAAGCTAAGCATATTGCACATCTAAATGTGATGACGAATGAAATACAGTGGATTGCAGTGGTGACACCCACATGAACACTGCACAGCTGAATCATTCCTTTAAATGCTATTGAAGTTGAAGCTTTTGTAACTTTGGAGACGGTCCCTAAATTCACACCGACAACAGTCAAACCAATTTTATGCTAGTGGATAAATACTGGATTTGTAAATCTGTTGAATAAAGTTACTCAAAGTAATTCAATAAATTAAATATTAAAAAGGACAATTCCAAATGATTCATGTAAAGTTGAATCCGCGTGTTATAAAATAGTGTATTTGATTCGGTGCTCAAGGGGCCCCCTGGTGGTGCAGAGGCCACGCGCAGTCTTTTAGGGGTTCTTTTAAAACTAAAAGTTTTTCAGATGCTCAGAAGTTTTTAAAACTTTATCATTAAAATGATGAAAACCGAACTTTATTTCACGTCGAAAATGAAATGTTTTTAAAAGTTCAAACGCGTCGTGTTCCGTTGCAGTAGTATAAATTAAAAGCTTTTCTCAATGTGCACTTCGTTCAACTATATGAAATAATCATTTATATGATTAGATGTTTACTAGTACACTTCAACAAACAAAACTCCAGATTATAGTGTTCACGGAATGGTTACGATTCACAACTTTTATTTTGAAACACACCTTTCCGGATGTAGTCATCGCTGAGTTCACACACGCTGTTTTGCGCGCTTGTGTTTTGTTTCCTGTCTGTAAAACTAATTCGCAGAAGCGGAATTAAACTTCAAATATGTTTTAGTTTCATTTAAATCGGATCGTAGATTTATTGAACACGGATTCAAAACCTTCTGCAGACGTAAAGCAGGTAAAACATTTTAGATTTAAATACTTTTATATGAAATATTAACGCCCGGCTAAGATAAACATAAACATCACGCGCTGCATCTAAGCCTTTTCTATTTATATATGGAGCAATGCTTTTATCATTTCATTATATGCTGCATTTTAAAAAGTCGTATTTCACATCATCATCATTAAAATAAATACTTTAAAATCAAACTTTAAATAATGTCAGACTTAAGTAAATGTGCTGATCTTTGAATAACATGCACATAAACACGTGTTTATATGTTACTGACTCTTAGATTAAGATCCAAGAGACCAAATATGTGACTTAAACAAAGCAAACTGTAAAACAAATCAAATAAGTAAATAAAGGTAATAAAAACACATGTTCCCAAATTTCAATATTTATTTATTTATTTGAAGATGATCTGCTTCTGTCAATGTATTGTCTACAAGGGAGTGATGTATTTGTATGAAGATCACAGATTGGCATTATGTTTGTGTTGTTTCTACAGGAGGGGCGGAGAGGTGGAGTGATGTCTGACTGCGTGTCTCTGCCCTCATACACTGAGTATCCTGCAGGACGTCCCTTCATTAACACACCCCTGCCCTCCTCACACACACCTGTGAAAGCTTTCCCAGAGAGCAACAGTGCAGGTACACACACACACACACGTCTGGTTTATTATCTCCGTGGGGACAGTCCATAGGCGTAATGAGCTGTATATTTTATCCCCTAAACCTAAAGATCCTAGATTATTATAATATATGATCAAATCAACATAAATATCTTCACTCAACTAGGCATCATGGTGTCATTTGTTGTCAAGGTCCAGAAAGGAACTAAAGACATGTGACATCGGTCCATCCGCTCATAGTGGATCAGTTGACTTTATTTGAAGTGACAAAATAGCGATTTTAATGGATAAATTGTGCTCTGTCTTGTCAGAGTATGGCACACGTTCACGAGAGCTCTTCGTCTTCTTCTTGGACAAGACGCATATGTATTAGGTTTGTGCGCCGAACGCCACATGGGGCTTGACCCTATTGGACACTCACAACACAGTGCTCTCGTCCAAGAAGAAGAAGAAGTGCTCTCCTGAACGTTTGCCGTACACTGACATGACAGAGCACAATTTATCCATTAAAATGGCTATTTTGGTTTGTTATATGCACATAAAGCATTCTCGTGGCTTCAGAACAATTCAACTGAGCCACAAAACTGACACCATGATGTCTATGAGGAGGTCTGGAAATGTGTGCTCCAAAGACGCCGGAAGTTCTCTACACATGTTTATCGTCATGTGGGCGAGTAAAAATCACACAAAGGTGAGTTTTGGGTGAACTTCCCCTTTAAGATAAGACGTGTCTGTGAAACCAGGCCACAGTGTCTCAGGTGTCACCTGACAGCTCACACACGCTCACATCCACTGGTTAGAGAGAGAGAGAGAGAGAGAGAGAGAGAGAGAGAATGATGATCCAGTGACACTTCCACTCATGAATAATTCACTACTGTGACAGCATCTCATCTCTGTGTAGCTCATGTTTGAAAGCTTCACCATAAACATGCCAGACTGCAAAGACAGACAGGGAAGAGAATATTCTTCCTTTATTCAATACATAATACTGATATCATTCTTTATTCTGTTCAGTCTTACAGATGTTTGAAAGGATGTTTTGTAATTGTCCAAAGCAAATTTTGTAGCCCAGCTCCCTCTGCTGGAGAAATGAAGGAAGTGTCATGTGTAACACAGCAGAGATCAATCTGTTGATGAGATGATGAATACATTTGTGTGTAGCGATTCTCTCAGCACTGAAGAATCTGCAGGAGAAGATTCGACATCTTGAACTTGAGCGATGTGACACTCCTCAGAAACAACAGACGCTCTCCAGAGAATCTGCACGGACACAAGCACACAGCAGAGGGGAAGAGGACCTCAAGAACCACGGTGTGTGTGTGTGTGTGTGTGTGTGTTACACAGAATAAACCCTTTGTACATAAATCATAATGTTCAGCTTTAGTTTCTTCAGCCAGACGTCTTTCTGTCAGCTGTCCACAGATCCTGGTCAGTATGTGATGAAACGGATGATTCAGTGTCCTGTCTCACTCTCTGTCTGCAGAGCTGCTGTGTCAACTGTCTGCAGCTGAGACTCGATCTGTTCGCCTGGAGAGACAGTTGGAGCACATGAGGAAGACCGTGAGGAACGCTGAATCAGACAGAACCGCTGTTCTCCGACGACAGGTGCGTCTCACACACACACACACACACACACACACACACACACTGAGTGCTTTTAATGTGTGTGTGTGTGTGTGTGTGTGTATAATGGTGTGTGTTGTGCAGGCGTCTCTGGAGCGGTTGGGTTCTGTAGATCAGGCAGATGTTCAGAGGAAGCTGCAGAAGTTGGATGTGTTGGAGCAGGAGTACCAGAGACTGACTGACACACAGACACTCGCTGAGAAGAAAATCAGAGAACTGGAGAGAAAATTACAAGAGGAGGAACATCAGAGGAAACTAGTGCAGGACAAAGCGGCACAGGTCTGTCTGTCTCTCTCGCTCTGTCTGTCTGTCTCTCTCGCTCTGTCTGTCTGTCTGTGATGTTAACAGTGCCGTCTGATCTGTTGTCAGTTACAGGCGGGTCTTGAAGCCAATCGTATCCTCATTCAGTCTGTTTCTCCACGTCCACATAAATCCTCTAAAGTGAAACAGAAGAAGGTGAATGATGAGGAATAATGAGGAATAATGATTGTGTGTCGCAGTGTTGTTCATGTGTGGATTGTGTTTGTGTTTCTGCAGAATCACGCGTCTCATCCACAGCCACATTACAGACTGAGTTTAGGAGACGTACCTTTTGTGACCGGAACGGTACATTACTGGTTTATTTTATAAAAAAATATAAAAAACTTAATCTGTAATATTTCAAATTAGGGATGTAATGATTCACTTAACTCGCGATGCGATTGACGATATGATTTATTCATGATTTAGCTTTTCAAATTGAGTTGAGAAATTAGAAATGAACATCTGCCCTTTTTATCATGCTTCTCAAATGCTGCATATTTCTTTGTAAAATAAAATATATTTTATGTCAAATAACAAAACTAAACTGCAATTTTAAAACCAATTCCAAATCAAATAGTATCAAGTTTCTTTAATATAAACAAACTGAAGACTTTGTCTGTGCTTTTCTTGGATTTTTTACAATTAAGAAATATCTGCATATCCAGATTTTCCAAGTGTGCAGTAAACACAGCGCCTCTGCTGTTCAAAACATGTACTGCGATTCAAACAACATCTCAACCCCTCACATATTATAATAGATTTTCAACTGATTATATAATCGTTACCTCCCTAATACATTATTTTATACTTTTACTGTGATATAAAAACATTTGAACTATGACGTGATTGGCTGACCTCTCTCTTCAGTCGACGACTTCCAGTCATTCCGTTCGCGCAAACGTTCAGCATGTTCTTCATCTCATGAAGCAGCATCATCCTCAGCTTTGCAACGAGCGTGTGCTAGGACACGCCCATCCGTCCGACTCCACCAATGAGAGAAGGCGTCCGTCCAGCAGTAGCTCCGCCTCTTCCTCCTCCAGCTGTGGAGAGCTGTCAGACCTGCTGCTGATGTTACAGGATGAGTTTGGACACATGAGCTTGTGAGTTTTTGTGCGTCGCTCGATGAAAAAGAAGTATGTGGAGTTTTCCATCATATGAGGCTTTAAAGCGTGTTTTGTGTGTGTCAGTGAACGCCAGGAGCTGGCGAGACAGATCGAGTCCTGCGGGTCAGATCGGCTGCGGCAGGATTTAGAGCGCGAGATGGAAACACTGGTGAAGAGAATGGAGAGTAAAGGTGAACAAATCGCTAAAGTCCGTCGACACCAGACGCAGGTAACGCACACAAACACACAGTTCTGAAGTATCTGATGTGATATGTATGACATGGCTCTGTCTCCGTGTGTGTGGTCAGTTGGTGAGGAGACCGTGTGGTAAACGGAGGCACGAGGTCAAAGTCACGCCATCGTCTCACGCTCGCTCGGCTGCAGCGGTGAAGGTGAAATCCAGACCGGGTGAGCGCAGCAGAGACAGTCTGCATCTGCTCAAAGACATGCGCTCGCTGCAGACGTCACTGCGCAGAGATCAGCTCAGCTGGGACTTTTGACCTCTCTCGGACATCAACCTGTCTCTCTATGTACGATTGCTTTGTGACAATTCAACACATTTTATTATCAAACTCTGAACGGGTCGAGTTTGTTCCCAACAGGCTGTGGAAGATTTCAGATCAGAGATCAGTTGTGTGTATTTTTTGCACATTTTATTGGTTTACATGTGAAATCTGTTGATGATGAAGCGTCATTAAATCATGATTCAGTGTAATGAAGACGAGATGTGGATTTAAAGGAATAATCTTGAGGTCTGGTTTGTTTGAGTTAGTATGTTGTTGTCGTAACTCAATGCTAAAGTTGATCTGTGATGATGTGAAGTGTGAAGTCTGTTTTCTACCTCACTTATTCCACTTTCACTCTTGAGATTTTATTATTTTAAAGTCATTTTTACGTCTGTCGTAAATATTCCACATATGGTTTGTATAGTTTGTTCTGTGTGTCGATGATAAAGAGAATGTGTTCAAGTGAAAGTTGACACGTCATCATTTATTCTCTCTGTTTGCGAGTCTTTCTTCGGTGGAACACAAAAGAAGATATTTTGAGAAATGTCTCTGTGCTTTTGTGTTCAGTGTTTGATTATCAGCGTTCTTTACAATATCTTCAGTTGTGTTCTGAAGGAGAAATACTGGTTTGACATGAGAATGAAGAAATGATGATGTTCTCATTTTGGGGTAAACTTTAACTTTCAAGGTTTAACACATTACATTCCTTATAATGATTCTGTATATTTACATCAACACAGAAATGATGTGTTGAAATGTTGTGATACGTGTGTGTTTGTGTTTGGATGCGGGTGCTGAGATGCTTATATGTTTCTGTAGTGTGAAGTATTTATTTTGATGGTGCTGATTAAAATGAAAGCGAGCAACAGGTTTGTGTTTTGTCACGGAGACACCACAGCAGAGGTCAGCCATTCGAAGAAGTTTATTTTGGATAAAAAGAGTCATTTTCTCATGGTTCTGTCTAGTTTCTTCAACAGTTGTAAGACACAGTTAAGTCTGTACAATATCTACACAAATGTGTGTATTCATCACTATATAAACTGACTATCCAGCACTCAGTTATACAGAAAAGTCAAAGCACAGAGCGTCAGTAACGTAAATATTCATTGAGTTTAGAACATCAAATCTCAACAGACGTCATGAAAAACTGCACTGCATCTTTTCTCCAGACTGTTAGTAAAGGGAACTCGAAGAAGAAGTCAAGACCATCCCTGGATTCAGCTGAAATATTCAGACATTACATGAGAAACATATTAACGTGTGTGTGTGTTATTGGCACTATTCCAAACAAGAATTGTTATTCGCCGTCACCTACAAATGTGTAGAAATAACAAAACAGAGCAAATAAAAAGAAATCTTTTAGAAATGTGAACAAAGCACTTATTGCACAAGAAAACAAAAGCGTGTCTGTGATGATGAAATGAAAACATCTGATGGAGAAAAACACTTGATAATGAAAATGAGTTTCAAGTTCACTGCCAGCATGAGTTTTTATCTTTTATACGGCAGACGTCAGAAAACGAATCATTCATTCCACACTCATAAAACACAACGCTTGATGCTTTTTTCTCCACAAACCTTCAGTAGTTATTCCACAGAAAACCAACAACATTTGCTTTATATTTTATTCTTTAGATTAAAGGGGTGAGATTAACTACATTTTGCATACTGAACTGTGCTCTTTTAGGAGCTTTAGGCTAAAAAAAAGTAAAAAATGACTGCTGAATTTATTTATGGTCATTTCAATAATGTCTGAATTCCAGTTATGACAAAGAGGTATTTCTGCATGATGGGATATTCTTCCGTCTGTCTCACGTGTTTTATAAACATATATAACGGGAACGCAAAAATAGATTCTACAAATACGTTCTTAATGCAAACTAAAATGTTTTTTCTCAAGAACTTATGACCAGAAGGTTAACTTCAATGCATTATGGCTCACAATATTTGCAACATTAAAAGCAAACTCACATTTTCCATAAGACAGAAATCTCTTTTTTTGTCCCGTCTTTTTCGTAGCGGATTTTGGCAAATGCACTTACAGTCACACGGATTCACACACAGGACATCTTTATAGATCATATAGCTTCAGAACTGTACAGAGAGAGGCAGGTTTTCTTTTGTACATCTCTCTCTCTCTCTCTCTCTCTCTCTCTCTCTCTCTCTCTCTCTTAAAGTCGCTCAGGAAGGCAACGCAAACATTTGTAAGGCAAAATCCATTCGACGCCATCCTGAGAAAGTGGGTGTCCTCCGAGGGCCATCAGAGCCCTTTAAACACACAACCAAACTATACACAACATTCCTCCCATCAGCAGCTGCCGTTCGCTTCAATGACTCTTTCTGTCTGATTGTTTTGGGGTTTTGGGGATTTGTTTTTGTCTGAACAGGGAAAAGTGACATCTGAGAGGCCAAATTGGTTCCACTTGGAAACTGAAGATTAATTATGAGAACATCCGCTTCATATGACGGATTTCAATTAGGACTGAAAATAACATAAGCTTGAGTTTAGAAATAAACAACTTGATTAAAAAACACGATCGATCCGATTAGATGTAAAGGCCCTTTCTGTTCAGATGTTTTAGAACATTCTCTCTAAGTTTATGGTTTAAAGAATTGAGGGACGATCCGGAAAAATCCTTCCATCCAAATCGTGTTACGCTCCACTTAAACCTCTCAGCCGCCAATCATTCTGCGGAACGTCAGCGTCCGTCTCTACGGCAACAGGAGAACGTCACACCAGACCCCCGTCTTAATGATCCGTCCGGTGACCTTTGCCCCCGGTGACATCACTGGTCGTCGAGACAGCCGTTCATGCGATGGGAGTCGTCGCCGAACGCGCCCTGAGACTGCAGCAACTCGAACTCCTCGTCCAGGAAGTCCAGCGAGTTGTTGCTAGGCAACCCGCGGATGGTGAACTTGTGCGAGACTTTGGACCACTGCTCGCGGTTGGCGGCCACACGCTCGTACAGCTCCGCCGATCGCGGGAAGATTTCCTGCAGGAGCCTGAAATAAAATGACCATCACGTCAGCCATTAAACGTCACGCGTGAACACTGCGTGCGCGCGCGTGTGTGTGTGTGTGTGTGTTTGTCTGACTTGTATATAGGCATGGCGATGTGCTCCATGAAGCTGATCTGTAGCTCGGGGATGTAAGCTTTCTCTCGATCCATCATCTCACTGGGTCGGTTTCCCATGGCCTTCTCCTGAACACACAAGTCTGTTTTTAGCATGTTTATACACACAAACAGGGCCAACGATTCTACATGTTTTAGATTCAGTGTTTTATCAGCAGTATTTCTAGGTGGCACAGACAATGCACACTTGTGTTTTACCACTGACACACACAAAACAAACAAAAATGTGTTGACTCACCAAATCACCCTGAGAGAAAAACTCTTTGTAGATCAACTCCTAAAAACAACACACAAGAGTGAACATGAGAAAGTGTCTTTAAGCCGTGACTGTGTGATTAAGATGTTGAGGTGAAGGGGCCGTACGGCGATCTTTCTGGTGGTCTTCCAGCCTTTGGTCTGGTCTGAGAGGTCACAGGAGGTCATGAGCAGACACAGCAGCAGACTGCGATGGGTTTGACTCTTGGGGTTATAACCAGCTACACAACGGAGAGAGAGAGAGAGAGAGTTTATATTGTGTTTAAATGTGTTTTCATACGTTAATATTTGAACATTTATTTCCAAAGCAAGATTAATTTTTCAATGTTTATTTATTGTGAATTCCAATGAATATCAACCAAATTTAAGTCAATTTAAGACATTATAACTCAAAAAATCATAAAAAAACATGAATTTTGAACATACTCAAAAGCGGAGTTAGGAATTTTGGAAACAAACTCTTCATTTCCTATTAATATTCTTTCAGCAAAACAGAAGTCTGTGCAATCCAAACCGAATCATTTTTCAATTTCAAGTTTTTCAAAAATCACTAATACTTTTGTCATTCACACTCTACAAACACTATATGCTTTCATATACATAAAAATAACGTATGTTTATTTTTGAGAAGGTTAGCAGAGATCTAAATAAATTGACTACTGACGATGATTCTAAGACTGTCAGTGTTGGGTTAGATATTTACACTGCATTTCCAGAGATAACATCATATATGATGAGAGAGAGAGAGAGAGAGAGAGAGAGAGAGAGAGAGAGAGAGAGAGAGAGAGACAGAGAGAGAGTTCTGTGCAGAACACTTATTCTCTGAGGATTCTCTCACCATCAGCGATCTTTTGAAGATCTTTAAAGATTCTCAGATGATGAGCCAAATCTGTGGCCAGAATAATATCTCTCATCAGATCCAACATCCGCTGGTAATCCTGGAAAACACACACACACACACACACACACACACACACACACACACACACATGATTCTCTGTGTTTTATTTCTGAATAACTATAAACTGTAGATGATGAAGATCAAAGGTTTTACCTTTCTAGAGAATTTCTCAAAGATGTTGCAGCCGTGTGTGTTGAGAATTGCAATGGCTTGAGCAAAGTGATGTCTCTAAAACACACACAACATCAGACAGTTAGTGTGTGTGTGTGTGTGTGTGTGTGTGTGTGTGTGTGTGTGTGTGTGTGTGTGTGTGTGTATGAGATATCAGAACACTAGAGGGCAGCAGACACACACTGTATCAAACGCATCCAGAATAAAAGTTTATATTTACATAATGTCTGTATACTGTGCATATTCATTTTTCTTTATAACCACACACAGTCATATATTTAAGAAAAATTTAATTTTTATGAATAAACAAACACTTATATATCATTTGAATTATTGGTAAAAATATAAATAAATATGTGTAAACGTGTATATACATGTCCGTGCAGGGTTTGGAGGGCTTACTTTACAAATGTAAACCAGTAAAGTTACAAATGACTTCATCAAAAATGTCATCGGTCACTATCAAAATATAAAAGTGATGTAGTCCGATTGCTTCTGGATTACTTTAGGGTCACATATGTAAATAGTAAAAGTCTTTTGATTTAAACAGAAGCGAGGCAGCATCACAATTGTGTTGAAGTGGCTCAAAGCAGAACATCAGATGAACTTATTAAAGATTAATATACAAATATTGTTGAATATCGACTTTGATATTTATTATGAATGCCAGTTAACACAATACATGGTAAACGTGGTCATGCTTTTATAGTCTATGTACACTAAACCCGCTGAGAAGCATTTAGGAGTTTACATTCAATTCTATATAGAAATTGGTTGCACAGCACAAAAGGGTGAAAAAAATCATCAATTACAATTGACTCAAAACTGATCACATTCTTACTCATTGTAAGTGAAATCTTAATTGGTCATTGTAATGGATTATAGCAAGTCTTTGTATACTGAATACTGTAATCGTGTCACATGTTCCTCTCACACAACCCCGTGTACGTGTTCATCAAATGAATGTGCACAGTACACAGAGATATATGATATAAACACAAACTTTGATTCTGGATGTGATTCTTGACAACCCCATCTAACAGCTGATGCATCAGAACTCAATGAGCTCCAAAACCACATTCAGAGCGATTCACAAACAACACTGATGTGTGTGTACCTCCATCACAGATCCCTCTGAACTGTACAGAGCCGCCAGGACGGATTGCTGATGAAAACACAAATAAAAATAAATCAGATATCAGTAAGTCTATAATGTGTGTGAATGTGATCGTTGAACGTACCGAATCGACCTGGAAAGAGTTGTTTGTTCCTCGATGGTCCAAATCATGACACATGCAGGACACAAAGAGCGCCAGCATCTCTATATCTCTACACCCAGAGAAAACAAACACACTTTAGTGCTTTCATATCATAAACGTCAGTGTGTGTTTATGTGTGTGCGTGGGTTCGTGTGTGTTTGGGTGCGTCTGTGTGTGTCCGTGTGCACGCGCGTGAGTGTCTGCATGCGTGCATGCGTTTGTGTGTGAGTGCATGTGTGTGAGTGTCTGCGTGTGTGTGTCTGTGGGTGTATGCTTGTGTGTTTTTGTGTGTGCGTGTGTGTGTGTGCGTGCATGCATGAGTTTTCTGTGCTTGTGTGTGCGTGCATGAGTTTGTCTGTGCTTGTGTGTTTGTGTATGTGTGTGCGTGCATGAGTTTGTCTGTGCTTGTGTGTTTGTGTATGTGTGTGCGTGCATGAGTTTGTCTGTGTGTGTGTGTGTGTGTGTGTGTGTGTGTGTGTGTGTGTGTGTGTGTGTGTGTGTGTGTGTGTGTGTGTGTGTGTGTGTGTGTGTTTTTACTGGAGGTAGTTGGAGAGCTGCAGGTTCTTGAAGAGCAGGTAGCAGAAGTGAGACACAGAGAACGCGTGCATCCAGTTGTGATACGGAGGGTCTCTGTAGCCCTTCTTCACCATCAGACAAAACCTGAACGAAATATCGAATCACTCAAATCCTCTGAACCTCTCTCTCTCTCTCTCTCTCTCTCTCTCTCTCTCTCTCTCTCACACACACATGCATCTGTTTCATTATTGATTTCTCTCAGTTGATCGGTGGTCCATCAGTCTTAAGTGTTGCTAAATGCTGATGCCTGATATGATTTATAGATGAGTCGGTCGGTTGCCCGGCAACAGCATCAGCTGTAGAGAATGTTTGCTCAGGTGTGATGCTGAAGGTGACATAAACATAAGACTGACTGGAAATGACCTCTCCTCATGAGCGTGTGTCCCGTTCAGCGATATTCGACAGAATATAACATCAGAGAAAAGACGTGTGTGTGTTTGTACCTGGCCAGCGTGTGCATGTCGATCTTGTAGGTGTTGATGAAGCCCATGTCTTCAAACATGCTCAGGACCGCCTGACAGACACACAGACAGAATGTTACTGAACGTCATCATTCATCGGGTCATGTGACAGCTGGAGGTGGGTGGGTGTGGTCTGTACTGTTGGCGTGCTGTCGTCCGGCAGGGATCGCGGCGTGTAGGTGAACTCGTCGAAGCTCGGGTGAATGTTCTGCACGGGCTCGATGGCGCTACACAGAAGTTTAGTGACCTCCTCCTCTGACACCTTCATGTGATACATCATCATCTCATTGGCCAGATGACTGCGGAACTGAGCTTCATGAACCTTCTTATACAAGAGAGACTGACACACACACACACACACACGAGTCATTATTCACATCTACACTTCAGTCCTGTGAGGTCTTAGGAAACACGTTCGCGTTCAAACAGCCGGTCAATGTCAAGAGATTTGTTGTTGATGGATGATGTAAATCTCTCTTACATGAGCGATACTGATGCCACAGTAGATGGAGAACGCCGTCGCCAAATCCTCATCAAAACGATTAAACCACGGCCCGTTCGTCTTATTCACCAGCTCAGCCACTCCAATCACCTCTGAAGAGAGAGAGAGAATTATAGAGTAATAAACAAATGAAATAGAATAAAAAAATAGATATACATATATCGAGAGAGATCATCTCTCCACCACAATGTAAACTGATCATTTATCCAAAACACATATATTTAATATTTCTAAGTACCTGTATAAAAAACCTTCACAATTACAACAAACACAGTTTAAACTGAAAGGGCTTGCTGCAATAATGACATCATCCTCCAGGAAGTGACATCACCACAAATATGGGCAGGACAGATTTTTGGTTTACATTTATGCATTTGGCAGATGCGACTTACATTACAGTATCCTATACATAGATATCTGCAATCCCCTGAGATCCAACACACAACCTTGTGCTGTTAACACAATGCTCTTACCACTGAGATACAGGAAAGATTGGTTGCATTCATGGTTCTTTCTCAAGACTATTTCAGCACTTTTCCAAGTACAGGATACAGTTTTTGAAATATATGTTATGCAAAGAACAACTTTGAGTCGTTCTAGAATATCAGGTACATCTCGAGTCTGCGGGTCACATTTTTCAATTATATGAACTCGTCATTGAAAACATAAAAGAAAAACCAGAAAAAATGTTTCAACCTTGAAATCCTCTTTAAAGATTTCATTACTTTCAATAGAACTGGAGAAATATTGTGAATTTCTCAGATGCTGTGTGTTTTATGGTTGTCAAGGTAACCATCAGACCATAAGAGCGTCTGACCTTCATTTTCATCTTTGATGGGAAAGCAGAGGATGTTTCGTGTTCTGAAGCCCGTGCTGTCGTCCACACCACGGTAGAACAGAGGGTGAGAGTACGCATCCTTGATATTGAGAATCTTCCCGGTGGTGGCAACATGTCCAGCGATGCCCTGATCCGCTGGGATACGAAACTCTTTCTGTACATGTGAAAGAGAGAGAACATGGTTATATTTGACAACGAGGGGTTAACACAATCCAGCACAGGTTAACATTTTTACACTGTGTATATGAAGAGGTTAGTCATGTTTTTATTGTGTTAGTTATCTGTATTTTTTTGTTATTATGACTTAAATCAAAACAAACCAAGTGCAGTTTGATTGATATGAATTGGAATGCACAATAAGAAAACATGATATAGTTTAAAAACAGAGTAAATCTCATTATGGAACCAAACTAGAGAGGAAGAGAGAGAATTGAATTTAGAATTTGAAGAGCATTTTATTACAATAAGACACCCTATCCACACCCTAGTCTTCTACACACTACAGCTGTTCAAATACAAAAGAAAATTATTATATATAATAAATGATAAAACAAGTGTGCAAAACACATTTTATAAGAGAGAGAGAGAGAGAGAGAGAGAGAGACAGAGAGAGTCAATCTGTATGATAGTCATTAAAATGATTAAAGTTTCCTTATTTTTCAATATTTTATATTTGACTCAGCACACATAAAAGACAATACAACAAGCACTAGCGTGACATATGCATACGCTTGATCTAATTAAATAATAATTTAACAGAAGTTAATTTGCTTTGCGTTACAGCGTCAAATCATTTCTGATGTCTTTGTATTTTTAAAATGAATCAAATCTCAAATCTTCTACTTTACTTCGAAATGAAGATATATGATATAATAAGATATAATGACATCAGAGATGTGTTAAGCGCTTGATACTGTAATGATAAATAAACGAGTCTTACCTCATCATCGCTCACCACACCTCCATCAAACACTTTAGCCACGAGCTCATGACTGACCCGGTCCAACAGAAACACTGAACAACTGAGACACAGAGAGTCATTATTGTCAATGATTTCTTATGGTGTTTTGTGTTCTTGTTGTTTTGTGTGTGTAATCGCTTCTATTTAATGTTACAATATTTGATTTGAGTTAATTGATATTTATGAGCCGGCTGTTGTAGTCAGACTCATGAAGTCTCTGGACGGCACGGCTTCTCTGGACGCAGCCCAAAACTATCAAACACATAATTAAGTGTCTTTTGTGTGTGTGTGTGTGTGTGTCTTACATCTCAGCGTTGCTCAGGTTTCTGGCCTCTACGATAATTTCCTGCAGTAATACAGACACGTCATCTGAAGAAAGAGAGAGAGAGAAACGCTGACTGTCACAGAGAAATAAATGATGAGAGAAACTGTTTTGAAACTTCTTCAGAAGGCCGTCACAACACTTTACAATGTGGCAGCGTTCAGGATGAAAACACAGAAGGTGAGATGTGTTTGATATAATAAGATGTGAATATGATTTGTGTTCGTTTGACTCACCGAGATGAGTGAAGAGATTTTTAGCCACCTGCAGCAGAGCCTGAGAAACACAATGAGACGACATCACAAGAGTCTCAAATAAAGTTTGGAATTAACAAGATTATGTCTGAGTGTTGTTGTTATTTATTCAGTGTCAAAACAATTAACTCAATTTAATCTTTAACACCTGACACTCAAACTTGAGTTTCTGTTCTTTCTGGAAGGCCAGTGTGCTGGTGAGAACAGTCGATGTGTAACAGAAACAGTGTTGAATCACATGCTCATCCGTCTCCATGTACCTGCACAGAGAGAGACAGAGAGAGAGAGAGAGAGAGAGAGAGAGAGAGAGAGAGAGAGAGAGAGAGAGAGAGAGAGAGAGAGAGAGAGAGAGAGAGAGAGAGAGAGAGAGAGAGAGAGAGAGAGAGAGAGAGAGAGAGAGAGAGAGAGAGAGAGAGAGAGAGAGAGAGAGAGAGAGAGAGAGAGAGAGAGAGAGAGAGAGAGAGAGAGAGAGAGAGAGAGAGAGAGAGAGAGAGAGAGAGAGAGAGAGAGAGAGAGAGAGAGAGAGAGAGAGAGAGAGAGAGAGAGAGAGAGAGAGAGAGAGAGAGAGAGAGAGAGAGAGAGAGAGAGAGAGAGAGAGAGAGAGAGAGAGAGAGAGAGAGAGAGAGAGAGAGAGAGAGAGAGAGAGAGAGAGAGAGAGAGAGAGAGAGAGAGAGAGAGAGAGAGAGAGAGAGAGAGAGAGAGAGAGAGAGAGAGAGAGAGAGAGAGAGAGAGAGAGAGAGAGAGAGAGAGAGAGAGAGAGAGAGAGAGAGAGAGAGAGAGAGAGAGAGAGAGAGAGAGAGAGAGAGAGAGAGAGAGAGAGAGAGAGAGAGAGAGAGAGAGAGAGAGAGAGAGAGAGAGAGAGAGAGAGAGAGAGAGACTCAAATGATGAAATCCTCTGCGTGAAGAACTGTATTTCTGTTATCTGAAGCTGCTGATGGGTCACTGGATTGGTTAAATGTGTCTATTGAATAATATACCACACGCACACACGCACACACACACACACACACACACACACACACACACACCTCTGTCCTCCCAGTTTGTTAAAGGTGCAGGCTAGCGCCACCACCTGTCCAGTGGCGTGACTCATCACAGGTACACAAAGCATTGAATTCGTCTCAAAGCCCAACAGACTGCTCAGCAAACCTCGCTCCTCCTGTAGAGAGACAGTGAGATCAGACACTACTGATCAGACTCAATAGATCAGAAATTAGAGATCAGATACTATAGAGTAGATATTATAGAAAACATGGCAGGTCAGATACTACGGACCATATACTGTAGTTTAGATATTACAGATCAGATAATGTAGATCAAACACTGTAGATCAATGTAAATCAGATACTACAGATCAGATGCTATTGAGCAGATATTATATAGAATATCAGATAGTGTAGTTTAAACACTATAGATCAGATGATATGGATCTGTTGCTCATTCATAAGTTCATGATCAGTCATTGAAGCACATGGTGAATGCTGCTATAAATGTTTGACTTTGATCAGAAAAACAACACAATATCTGCAAATCCTGAACATAAGAATGATTGTGATGCTGTCTGTCTGTCTGTCTGTCTGTCTGTCTCTCTCTCTCTGTGGTGATAATTAGCTGGTTTTGTCAGCTGTGAATGAATGACGCAACATAATTAGCATGACACACTAAGAGCAGTTTGTGTGTGTGTGTGTGTGTGTGTGTGTGTGTGTGTGTGTGAGAGTGTGCGTGTGTGTGTGTGTGTGTGTGTGTGTGTGTGTGTGTGTGTGTGTGTGTGTGGAGTGTGTGTGTGTGTTCATATGCGTTCATGTGTGTTGACCTGGCTGACGTCTTGCAGTCTAATAGATTTCTTTGTCTCCACCACCTGCCCGAACCGTCCAACCATCAGCTGCCGTCAGACACACAAACAGAGTTATACGAGGAACACAATCTGATGAACAAAATTATATTTCACACACAAACACTCACACACACTTACAGGAAAACTGATTTCTTCTTCCAAAACTTTATCTCCAACAACCTGCAGGGAAAATAAATACAGTGTAAAAAAGTGACGATTGTGTGTGTGTGTGTGTGTGTGTGTGTGTGTGTGTTGTTCACCTGACAGAAGAGTTGGTGATTATCTTCAGACACCAGCAGTAAACAGCAGGACTGAGAGTGAGTTTCTGTCTGGAGCTGAAACACACATCACACACGTCTCATGTTTGTCTCGTTGTCTCGTCATCACACTCATTTGGACCC
>CM074094.1:21035114-21040114 GCA_037178815.1 Barbatula barbatula
CATTGAAGCATTCATTTTAAAGTTAGACTTATATTCAATAGTGGAAATGACGTCCAAATTATATTACACAGTATTTAGTTCAATTACATCAATTAAGTTTCCAAGGGAAATGTAATTAAATTACAGTAACTAATTACTTAGTAACTAGTTACAGCCAACACTGCTTGGAATTTTCATTAAAGCAAAAACATGTTCAGTTATAAAATGCTAGAACATCAATTCTTCAGTTGGTGGTCTTATTTTCTTATGTTTGATTGTCTAAAATTTATGATAAACTTCTAAATTTCATAAAAAGCCACGAAATTTGCGTCCCCCCGGATCCATCTCGGGGCCCCCAGTTTGGGAAAAGCATTTTTTAAATCGTATTTTGTAAAATAAATCAAAGAAAAGTCATTTTTACTAGTAGATTTCGTCCCTGACATTTAAACTGAGGTTCAATTCAATTAGATTTATATAGCGCCTTTTGAACGTCATCACATACTTGTTGATTTATAACATTTCTGTATGTCAGGACTCTATTGCCGTCGAGAGCTTCTTTCCTCTCTGTTTATATCCGTTCTCTCTTTCTGGTTATTTTTCTCATTTGATATGCTTTTAAACTTCGTCTGATGTTCAATTGCTTCTCTAATCATCAGACTCAAAGCTCTGTGAAGTGGTGTGTGTGTGTTCTAATGAAGATGATGGTGTGATGAAAGCGTATGGACCCTTATAAGTGAACATGAAACATGAAGGTGCTTTTGCTTTTGACTCATCTCAACCCTACCAGAGAACCATTACAAACACTTCACATTCAAACTCTTCATTCTCATAGATCTGGTCAGAAGAGCGACATTTCATCTGACTTAATCCAGCCAGACGACAGATAAACAAAACATTGACAAGCAATTACATGTGACGTGGGTTTACACGCACAGTCTTAAGGCCATTGCGTCCGAAATTTGTGTGCACGGTAAAAAATGAATACAACCTCACCCGATACTTCCATCCCTCATAAAAATTTTTTACAATTCAGAGACACCGTACAAATGATTGCTAAATACAAAAAAACCGTATTCAAAATTTCTGATGTTATTTGCGAAGACCTTCACTCCTAAACTACGACTATAATAAGCTGATCACAAGTAGGGTCATGTTAACATAAATGGTGTAAAGCATCTCAGCAGAGGTCATTTTTACTCCATCATTACTCCGATTTTGCATTGCATGTACCCTTAGTACATAAGGTACCTTAGTAAAAAGGGCCAAGTATAAAAATACCTTTATCCCAACTGCAATTGGTATTTTAAATAGGATTGTAAAATGATTTTGTATGTAATGTAAAGTTTGTTGTGATGATTATTTGTTTTGTGTGTTTGAGCTTTATCTAAAGACAACTTTCTAGCCTCCTTGGGATAGACAATAAAGCTTTGAAAGTAAACACCTTTACTGGTGAAGAGAGGCCGAGCTATCAGACGCTGCTTGAGTAAAACTCTCATGAAGAGTGATAACGCTTCAATCTGATGATGACTAAAGTAATGCTGTGAAAAACACATGAAATATACAATGTACAAGTTGCGTTTTAAATTCACACTCATTGTACAGAGCAATTGAGGTCATTTGCGATAGTCTGGGAAACTGATAAAACCGTTTAGTAATCCATTTGGGACGCTCCTACCCTTCTGAAATTCATACACTAGATGGTTAAGCTCATAGTGCATAGTTGAAAGAGTAGTTAGAGTAGTTCATTTGGGACACCGCTAAAGTCTCAAACGGAAGTAACAATGTCTAGTAATAATATCTAAATTCAGACCTCGAATCATGCAGTTGTTGTAGAAATGGCCAAATGAAAAACATTTGTTGCATATGCAAGTACTAGTGACATGAGAAGAGATCTAGAAATACGGCTTCTGACCGATTTCCCACTGCATATTTATTTAAAATAGACAGTTTCATCTTAAGAACATGAACAAACGTTACTGCACATGCGCACGTTCATGGTGGTTTATTGATATGCATGTAAACGCACACAATGTAAAAAAATATATTATATAAAGTATAGCATTACATATGAATATATATTCCATGGTACATTTAATTAAAAAATGTCAGACATATTTGAGATGTTCAAAGACCCTAATTTATGCAAAGTATGTATTATTTTACCGAAAACACCTGATGTGTGTGTGTTTGTGTGTGGTGTGTGTGCGTGTGTGTGTGTGTGTGCCTTACATGTTTTTCCAGGATGTTCAGGTTTTGTTCGTCTTGTTCTGTCAGCGTTTTACAGCAGAGCTGTGAGAGAGACAATACATTAAATAAATCACATAATTCAGTATTTCCTTCAGCAGATGACCTGCACACACACACTTTAATTCGTGTAGGGGTCACAGGGTTGACCCTGAGCCCATCTGCATGAGTCCCAGAGAGACTATAAACACACACTCACACACATTTCCCATGAGACACATATCTGACGATATGAAGCCCTGATGTGAATAGGTGAACTACCATCATAAGGGGTCATTGCAGTGCATTCTGGGATTGCCTTATCACGGAGAGACACATGCGGTGAGTTTGGTTATCTTCAGACTGTCTGGAACAGGTTTAATATTGCCGTCCAGGTAGGCAGCTCATTGAGTTTAGAAGAAAGTAGGAGATAAGACACGTCCTTGTTCTGATATCACACGTCTCAATCGCTTATTTTATCATGAGTGTCGCTGATGCCGAACTTAAGCATAAAGTTTTATTACTCAATTTGAAATAAACTGCCTGTTGAATGATGCGGCTCGTGAACCGCCGACATTAAGCAGCTTGTTAAAAATAACAAGCGAGAAGGAATTTCCCTGAAGATGCTCCGAAGAGAGAAATCCAACAGCATTTAAACACAGGTGTGAAATCACATGAAGAGCGAGAGAGACATCATCACAACTCACCACAATCACTGAAATGACCGTTCCCTCATCAACTAACGGCACGATGAGCACTAGAGAGAGAGAACACAATGGACATTTACACTGGAGGCTATTACATCAGAATAAATGATCATCACAAAACCTCAACATTCACATTTTGGAAACATAAATTCCTTTTATTTTCAACGATAATTCTTCTATAATAGACAGATCTCTCTATAGACCTCTTCAGATGGCGTAAACAGGGCTTGTGCAATGTTGGTGAAAGCATGTTTTTTTATCTCTTTTTGGAACGAAGCTCTTCATCTATAACCAAATAAAAATGTAAAACACGTATCTTTAAAATGTGATTATGTACTGTATATAGATATGCAACTAATAAACAAGTAAAAAGGGAAACCGAAACTGGAGCAGTGTTATATCTCACAAGTGGTGAATAGACAAAACGTAAGTCTGTCATTTCTGTCAAAATACACATTTTACTGTAAACACAATATTACACAACAGATGGTTGACATTATTTCCTGTGATGAACTGTTATGAATCCAGAGCATTTCTTTATGTAAATACTTCTGTAAACACACACAGAGTCTTGATGTTTACTGTCTGATATTCTGAAGGTTGAATTGTTGCCCTGATAAAAATACTTTTACATATTGAAAGTCACCATGGGAACAAGAAGAGAAAGAGAGCGAGAGAGAGAGAGTTTGATGAAAAAGTAAGAAAAAATCTGAAAAAAGTTCAACAGTGTGAATGAAAAACCTTCTGACTTTATAAGAGCTCACTTTACCTAACGGCCTCGTCTCTCTCCACACGCACACATACACACTCACATAAACACACGCACGCATACACAGACACACACACACACACACTCACAGACGCACACACACTCTCAGACGTTCACACACTCACAGACGCACACACACACAGACGCGCACAAACCTCGTTTATCAGGTGGTAATGGAGCGGTCAGTGAGTTGGTGTGTTTCTCGTGGAGTCCTGATGCCGGCAGACCAGCACACTGGATTCTCTTCTGCTGTTTAACGGCATCTCTGAAAAAAACATAAACACGGATGAGTTGACGTGTGAGGTCAAACACATGACCTCATTATTAATGAACTGACCCTTTATCAACATAATGACAACTACATACAGAAAGTGTTGATCAAAGCATCAGATCAGAAATGAACCCGGTGGCACAGGATCATTTATAACCCAATCTTCAGCGTCTACAGTGAATTGTAAAACATCACCCAAAGTTCACAATGAAAAGAAAGTTTCTTCTGTTCGACTGAAAAGCTTTTTAAAGCCCATCTCTTCAGTGACAAAAATCTCAGCATGCACTGCGACAATACAGCCGGCGCTATTCAGCTGCTGAAAACCAATTTACACCTCATCTCTCTCTCTCTCTCTCTCTCTCTCTCTCTCTCTCTCTCCTACAGACTCGCCCAGCAGTTTGTGTTTGGAAGAAAAAGCTGAACCCTTGTCTCTGAAAATTAAATGTGTTTGTGTTTCTGCATGTGTGTGGTTTTCTGAGAGAAACACCTTTGCCTCTCTCTCTCTCTCTCTCTCTCTCTCTCTCTCTCTCTCTCTTCTCTCTCTCTCTCTCTCTCTCTCTCTCTCTCTCTCTCTCTCTCTCTGTGTGTTGTTTTGATCTATCATTAAGGTGTATAATGTCTGATCTCTCCATCAAAGGTCTGTGAGTAACACACACAAGTGTCTATACAGTTATGCACATGTCGTGATTTGAGGTTTTAGACATGCACTTGTGCCTTTTGTTGTCCTTGTGGTGTTCCAATTGCTTCTGTGAGTTGCGTTAGATAAAAGTGTCTGTTATGTGACTAAATGTAAATGTATATGTGTGTGTGCAGACGTTTCTTTGTGTTTGAGTGTGCAAGTGTATGTGCAGGCATGTGTGTGTGTGTTTGCGTATACAAATGTATGTAGGCATGTGTTTGCGTGTGTTTGTGTGTGTTTGTGTGTGCAGGCGTGTGTGTTTGTTTGAGCAGGTATGTGTTTGTGTGTGTGTGAGTGTGTGTGTTTGTGTGTGTGTGCAGGCGTGTGTGTTTGTTTGAGCAGGTGTATGTGTTTGTGTGTGCAGGTGTGTGT
>CM074094.1:21045114-21047614 GCA_037178815.1 Barbatula barbatula
CTCAAGTATATCATCTCCCCAAATTTTCTAATTTTCCCCAAGATCACCGGTATGCAGAGAGAGAGAGAGAGAGAGAGAGAGAGAGAGAGAGAGAGAGAGAGAGAGAGAGAGAGAGAGAGAGAGAGAGAGAGAGAGAGAGAGAGAGAGAGAGAGAGAGAGAGAGAGAGAGAGAGACAGAGAGAGAGAGAGAGAGAGAGAGAGAGAGAGAGAGAGAGAGAGAGAGAGAGAGAGAGAGAGAGAGAGAGACAGAGAGAGAGAGAGAGAGAGAGAGAGAGAGAGAGAGAGAGAGAGAGAGAGAGAGAGAGAGAGAGAGAGAGAGAGAGAGAGAGAGAGAGAGAGAGAGACAGAGAGAGAGAGACAGAGAGAGAGAGAGAGAGAGAGAGAGAGAGAGAGAGAGAGAGAGAGAGAGAGAGAGAGAGAGAGAGAGAGAGAGAGAGAGAGAGAGAGAGAGAGAGAGAGAGAGAGAGAGAGAGAGAGAGAGAGAGAGAGAGAGAGAGAGAGAGAGAGAGAGAGAGAGAGAGAGAGAGAGAGAGAGAGAGAGAGAGAGAGAGAGAGAGAGAGAGAGAGAGAGAGAGAGAGAGAGAGAGAGAGAGAGAGAGAGAGAGAGAGAGAGAGAGAGAGAGAGAGAGAGAGAGAGAGAGAGAGAGAGAGAGAGAGAGAGAGAGAGAGAGAGAGAGAGAGAGAGAGAGAGAGAGAGAGAGAGAGAGAGAGAGAGAGAGAGAGAGAGAGAGAGAGAGAGAGAGAGAGAGAGAGAGAGAGAGAGAGAGAGAGAGAGAGAGAGAGAGACGAGAGAGAGAGAGAGAGAGAGAGAGAGAGAGAGAGAGAGACGAGAGAGAGAGAGAGAGAGAGAGAGAGAGAGAGAGAGAGAGAGAGAGAGAGAGAGAGAGAGAGAGAGAGAGAGAGAGAGAGAGACCGAGAGAGAGAGAGAGAGAGAGAGAGAGAGAGAGAGAGAGAGAGAGAGAGAGAGAGAGAGAGAGAGAGAGAGAGAGAGAGAGAGAGAGAGAGAGAGAGAGAGAGAGAGAGTGTGTGTGTGTAAGTGTTTGTCAGATTTGTAAAACATTGTAAAAATATGTGCTTTAATATAGTAAAGGTCTATAGTAAATATGTTATTTTGTTGTTATTTGTTGAGAGATTTAGCAGTGACTCACACACACACATCAGAAAGCGTCTGTTTCTGAAAACGTTGATTTATTTCGAGCGGTCTGCCCAGAGGTCAGTTATAATGCCATCTCACAGACGCGTGACATCAGCGGAGGTCAGAGGTCACACATGACTGACGTGTCATATTTATGGGGACACAAAAGGATCGCTGGATTCTGACATTTTACACACAAAACAATCTGTTGATTCATCAGGGAATGAGCTGACCTGACGTCAGTCACCACGAGCTTCAACAACACACCAACTCTACACTCCACAGAGAGTTCACTGAGCCCCAATAGATTTCTTTCTGTTTTCAGAGAGGTTTACAGTGGGAGTGGATGGAGATGATGGCGTATATGTCCTAAAGGTGTAGAAACAAGTCTGGTGAAAAACTAACTGAAAAATGATCATTATACAGTATATTTCATAATGTGATGAAAGTCTGGATCTGTGTCTCTTCTCTTCATACACAAATAACACGGTCTACACCCTCATTGTTGTTCAAGCCGTTTTGCATCATTTAAGTAAACATCCTAAAACCATGTAAACAATGTTTAGTTTGCTTTTCACCACCCGCTTGTCTCCCTTACAGGCAGAAAAAATACACATCACGAGTTATTTTATAAGCCTGAGAAGGCAGTCAACCTTCACTCCTGGAAACGAAAAACACAAAGTAATACAAAAAACTGTAAGAAGAAGTAAAGAACAAACATTTACATGTATTCATGTGGCAGACGCTTTTATCAAAAGCCACTTACAGGTAGAAGAGCATATAAACATTTCGTCAACGCGCTAAACAGTAGTGTTAGTTCACAAGGCCATGCTGCTAGAAGGATTAAAGCTGGAGAAAGCTAGGTTTTTAAAACACAAGACATAGATTTAACTCAATTTTGTCATCGGTCAAGTGTGGTGGATCAAACCAGTGGCATTAGGATTATAAAAAAGAATCTTGCATCTATTGTTTAGGTCTGCCACGCTTATTTTTCTAAATGATCAGAAACGAGTGATTGAATTGCACGTTTCAAAATAAAATCACGTAATTCGCAAAAAAGTGTTTACGCTCGAAATTGGTGGGTTTGATGTTCTCTACATAATCATTTATCATGCAAATGCATTTCCATCTCAGGTGAGCCGATAGTTTTACACATCACCCATTCTGTAACGTTAGGGATGTGCAGAGTCAATAAATGAGGCACAACAATTCAGTCTCTTTTCTGGCTACGCTATTGATCTAAACTTGCAGTTTAATGCAAGTTCTTTTGTCATTTTCTAGAGTTTCCAAGTGTATGTCAAAGGAAAGTCATACGGGTTTGTTTTCGTGTGGTTACCTGAGCGTTCCCTCCGCTGGGATCTCATG
>CM074094.1:21057614-21095114 GCA_037178815.1 Barbatula barbatula
CGCCGCCTCCCCAGTCGCCATAGAAACACTGGAGACACATGCACTGTAGAATACAGCCAGACCAAATCATTGACACTGACAAACTACTAAGAAACTACTGATTTTATCATTTCATTTAAGACAGAGTTTAACAAAACACTGACCTAAACCATACTAAAAAAACTTCAACGTCATTTAGAAGAAACACACACACTCACACACACAAACACACACAATTACAATTTTATCTGCAAAAAAATAAAAGTAAGAGAGGACCATCAGAAAGAGAGAGAGAGAGAGAGAGAGAGAGAGAGAGAGACCCAGCTAACAGGGAACGGCCGCACAACTTTCGCTAACATTATTTAAAAATTGTTTAAAAGTTGTTAAAATAATGTTTATGGAACATTCTCACAACGTTATTTTTGGTTAATATCCGTTCTCGTGATTTTACATTATCTTATCTTATTACACAACTACTAAAAAACTGGACATGAAATGTGAATTTGAAATATTTGATTGGCTCATTTTTACAGAATGCAGATCTTCTGTGAGGAAAAATGTTTTAAGGTCAGAAACGACATTCAAATGTCACGAACAGGCCATATGGTTTAATATCCTGAAAATATAATTAAATATATGTTATTAACAGACATATTTATTGTACCTGTCAAAATGATTTGCTGCATCCGGGTTACTGTGTGTTATCAGATTTGAGAGGTTGTTATTTCGTAAAAACAGCCGTGTGATAAGACTGGCCAATCAGAATCAAGCGTTCCAACCAGCTGTGTGATAATCTCAGATAACAACCTCTCAAAATGGTAATCCAGATAAAATAACTATTTGACAAATTAAATATAAATATGTCTTTTAATAACATATATGACATTATATGATTAAACCAAGTTGCCTTATCGTGATATTTGAACATCGATTATTTCCTAAAAACCCGAAAGTAAACGGTTTTTTTCTCGAGGAAGATCTGCATTCGTTTAAATGAGCTCATCAAATATTTCAAATTCATATTTCATGTCTATGTTTTTTCTCATGTGGCAACTTTAGTGGTATAATAAGAGGGATAATGTTCAAGCAGCGGGCTGTTATCGTCCACTTCACGTCGGGTCCTGAACGCACTGCCGGGGATTATTTCTGCCATAACAACCGGCTGCTTGAATATTCTCCCTTACATGATGAATGTTCTCTTAATGATGACAGAAAATGTTCTTTTTATATTTGCCCTTTGAATAAATTGTATTGGGTGAATTAGTGATGGGTGTGTGTATGTGAGTGAGTGTGTGTGTGTGTGTGTGTGTGTGTGTGATTGTGTGTGTACTTGTGCTTGTGTGTGTGTACTTGTGTGTACTTGTGTGTGTGATTTTGTCGTGTGTGTGGTGTGTTTGTTTGTTGTGTGTGTGGTGTGTGTTTGTGTGGTCTGTGTGTGGTGTGTGTTTGTGTGGTGTGTTTGTGTGTGTCGTGTGTGTGTCGTGTGTGGTGTGTGAGCGTGTGTGTGTGAGTGAATGTGTGTGTGTGTGTGTGTTTGTGTGTGTGTGTCGTGTGAGTGAGTGAGTGAATGTGTGTGTGTCGTGTGTGCAAGTTAATGTGTGTCGGTGTGTGTGTGTGTGTGTGTGTGTCGTTTGTGTGAGTGAGTGAAGTGTGTGTGTGTGTGTGTGTGTGTGTGTGTGTGTGAGTGTGTCTGTGTACTTGTGTGTGTGTGTGTACTTGTGTGTACTTGTTTGTGTGATTGTGTCGTGTGTGTGGTGTGTTTGTGTGTTGTGTGTGTGTGTGTGTGTGTGTGTGGTCTGTGTGTGGTGTGTGTTTGTGTCATGTGTGTGGTGTGTTTGTGTGTGTCGTGTGTGTGTGTGTCGTGTGTGGTGTGTGAGCGTGTGTGTGAGTGAATGTGTGTGTGTATGTGTGTTTGTGTATGTGTGTGTGTGTGTGTGTCGTGTGTGTGAGTGAGTGAGTGAATGTGTGTGTGTCGTGTGTGTAAGTTAATGTGTGTCGTGTGTGTGTGGTGTGTGTGTGTGTGTGTCGTGTGTGTGTGTGAGTGTGTGTGTGGGTGTGTGTGTCGTGTGTGTGAGTTATGTGTGTCGTGTGTGTGAGTTAATGTGTGTCGTGTTTGAGTGAATGTGTGTGTGTGTGTGTGTGTGTGTGTGGTGTGTGTCATGTGTGTGGGGTGTGTGTTTTTTTGTGTATGTGTTGTGTGTGAGTGAGGATGATGTTTGTGTGTGGGGGGGAGTTGGTTGGTGTGTGTGTGTGTGTGTGGTGTGTGTGAGATGTGTGTGTCGTGTGTGTGAGTTATGGGGTGGTTGTGTGTGGGGGGGGGGAGTTGGTTGGTGTGTGTGTGTGTGTGTGTGTGTGTGTGTGTGTGTGTGTGTGTGTGTGTGTGTGTGTCGTGTGTGTGGTGAATGTGTGTGTGTGTGTGGTGAATGTGTGTGTGTGTGTTGTGTGTGTGAGTATGTGTGTTGTGTGTGGGTGTGTGTTTTTTTGTGTTGTGTTGTGTGGGGGGGTGGGGGGGGGTGTGTGTGAGTTAATGTGTGTGTCGTGTGTGTGAGTTAATGTGTGTCGTGTTTTTGAGTGAATGTGTGTGTGTGTGTGTGTGTGTGTTGTGTGTGTGAGTTAATGTGTGTCATGTGTGTGGGGTGTGTGTTTTTTTGTGTATGTGTTGTGTGTGAGTGAGGATGATGTTTGTGTGTGGGGGGGGGGAGTTGGTTGGTGTGTGTGTGTGTGTGTGTGTCGTGTGTGTGAGTGAATGTGTGTGTCGTGTGTGTGAGTTAATGTGTGTCGTGTGTGTGAGTTAATGTGTGTCGTGTTTTTGAGTGAATGTGTGTGTGTGTGTTGTGTGTGTGAGTTAATGTGTGTCATGTGTGTCATGTGTGTGGGGTGTGTGTTTTTTTGTGTATGTGTTGTGTGTGAGTGAGGATGATGTTTGTGTGTGTGGGGGGAGTTGGTTGGTGTGTGTGGTAAGAAAAACCTTTGTCTTTGTCGTTCATCATCTTGCCATGGCAAAAGAAGAGGTTTTGTGATGAAGGTTAAAGTTTTATGCTTTCCATACAGCTTACACACACACACACACACACACACACACACACATAAAAACATTCTAAATCTTACAGTGTGATGAAGATTCATAAACACACAAAGCACAAATAAACATACATGTGTATTTTTCTATTAAGTGTGTGTTTGTGTGTGTGTGTGTGTGTGTGTGTGTGTGTGTGTGTGTGTGTGTGTGTGTGTGTGCATATATGTGTGTGTGATGACGCTGTGAATCAGCAGATGTTTGTATTGACCTGCTGTGTCGTAATTCACTAAACAAATCAGCTAATGGACGAGAAGATCCATCAAACTCTCCGCTCACATCAACCATTCAAACACACAAAGAGACGAAACATTTCAACACGTTTCATTGAGCTGAGTTGAGTTTTCTCAACACCGATGACATTAGACACAGCGTACGCTATACAGCACGAGTAACTGTACATTCACACTGAAGACATCAAACACTGTATTTCTGTAAAGACTGACTCTTTCCTCTAGGGGGAGAAGCTGCGTGCGTGTGTGCGAGTGTGTTTTTACATGCGAGTGTGTGTGTGTGTGTGAGGGTGTGTACTGTATAAGAGATCATCATTCAGTGTGATGTGTCTGACTGTACTGTACTGTATTCTACATGTGTTTTCGGTCTTTTTCTTTATGTGCTCTTTTCTTTAAAGCTGCTTTGAAAGACGCAGCATTACTCTGTAAAGAGTGCTATATAAATCCAAGTGACTGATCTGAGATCTGAATGTGCACACACACACACATACACACACACACACACGCACACAGAGTTGAGCTTCAAACCGTCCAGACTGATAATAAACAGATTCTGTGTTTCTTTTCACCGTATGAATCCTGTTCAAGTCTTTCTGCTCTGGATCACACTGACATCATGTCACAAAATAGCGCATGAAACACCTGCGGACACCAAAACACCGGACCTTTAGCGGAAAGAAAGAGCAGCGCTTCTTAACAACACCCACACAAAACATGAACGTTTCACGGCTCATTAACAATCACAACTTTACCATCAACCATGAAGATGAACACACAGAAGAAACTGATGATACTTCAGAAATAACACTTAAGACTATGAGCATGTCGTTCAGTTTAAAACTTAAATAAAGATATCATCTGACACACACACACACACACACACTGTAACCAAATCAGAGTTAGCAAAAATAAAACACTGAACAGATCACACACACACACATTTGATTGTTCTGGAAACGAGTGAAACGAATCTCTTCATCCTGCCAATGAGGGGAAACAGACACATGACAAAGCTGCGTGAAATCAGCCCGACAGCCGGATTAACACCAGAGAGAGATGGTTTTGCCTGAAATCTATATTTGATAGAGATAGTTTGTTTTCCCTATTCCTTTTGTTTATTAACATATACATTTATTTATATTTCATTCTATATTCATGCCTTACTCTGCACCTTATTTTCATTTGACTCTAATGTTTGAGAGAGAGAGAGAACTTTCATCAATCCTTTGCTCTTATGGGTCAATTTATAAACCTGAATAATACATCTTTCTACAGATGTTTGGGTTGTTAGAATATGACAATAAATGGCGGATATACAACCGTTTAAAGCTCTGGAGTCTGAGATTGCCAAATAATCGAAATATTGAGAAAACAGCCTTTGAAGTTGTTATTCACATGCGCTGAAGCAGACCGTCCACTCACAAAAATAATGTTTATATATATTTAGTGTAGGAAATATCTTCATGGAAAAGATCTTTACTTTATATCCTCATGATTTTTGGCATAAAAAAATCTATAATTGTGACCCATACAATGTATTTTTGGCTTTTCAATGTTCAAGACTGGTTTTGTGATCTAGGGTCACTATAGATACCTTTATTTTGATCTTAATCTGTATTTGTGCTTGTTTATATATAATATTCCTGTGCTTTGGCGATGTATGATTTCTTTTATCATGCCAATAAAGCTCTTTTGGATCTTGAATCTTGAGAGAGAGAAATGCAGAGATAATGTGGGAGAACTGCTCACTACTGAAGATGTTGTTCTGAAAATATAACACACACTTTTTATTTCAAGATCCTGGACGGAGCAGAGAGACGTTAAGACGGTATGACCAAGAGCAAGAGTCAGAACACACAAACACACATCGACACACACCCAGGCACAGGAGTTCAGTTTCCTGTTGATGTCAGAGAGCAAACGAACCAAAACAATACAAGAACATCCTCACATGGACCGTTAGGAAATCCTGTTCAATGTGCTGTACAACACACACACACACACACACACACACCTCTCTCCGCTTTCACTTTACACCTGAACACATCTAGAGGATTAGTATAAACAAGCCAGAGTGGACGTGTGTGTGTGTCTTTAATATTGACACAAATACACACACATAAACACAGGACCTGGGTCTTCACTACCCATCATGCTTTGCGTATCACCGCAGATCAAAACACCACCAGTAAAGAATCACAGGAAGGTAAATTCCAGCAGAAGTTTGAGTGCGTGTGTTCATCTCCAGATGGCCGTTTACATAAAAGCATCCTCTCTATGCAAATCTTTCATCAGTATTCACACTGAAATGACATTCTATGTAAATAAACTCCTCCATATTCACCAGACATGACCCATCGCTCTGGAAATATTTCACACAAAGAACCGCTTTCATTCCAAATGCAAATAACACCAGAAGATGACGCACACAGGTGACGGTCTCAGGTGAGAAATCATCTCACATTCATGAATTCACACACATGTGAAACATCAGCACATCACAGTCCACATTGAAAAACATCCTTTATATCATATGTACTGCTTTTCAAGAACACACAAACATTTCATTTGAACCAAATGAATAAAAACATTGGTAATACTTTACTTAAAGCCATTATATATAATGTGTTATAAAGGGTTATTAAAAGGAATAACGCATTATAATTGTTCCTAATGTGTGTTGTAATACATTAAATGTTGTTGTAAAGAATTATAACCAAATTAAGAATGAAACGATAAGTGTTATTATAAGTGTATTGACTGTGGTTACAATTATTCATGAAATTTTAAAATACATTATAATGTGCATTACAAGGCATAATAAATACATTAAAACTACTTTCATAATGCATTATACATATACGCTTAGAGTAAAGTGTTACCATGATACACTATATATATATATACTGTATAAAATGCAATTATTGTTTTGTTTTCCGGTAACACTACATTACATTAAGGTACCCTTTATAAAGCATATATAAATGTGTTCATTAATGATAAAAAAGTCATTTACAAATGCATTATTACTGCATGGAAAAAAAGAGGAATTCTAATGAAATGCCTGCTCTTATTTATTTATAATAAAAAATATTTTACGCCACAAATAACCTTTTGATAAACAGGAAGGTTCTCCAGATGTTAAAGGTTCTTGGCATCGAAAAAGCACCTTTTTTGCGAGTGTATACGGTTTGTTTTGGTACATTACGGGAACCCTGCTGAACCTGAAAGCTTCTTTGGGGAACCAAATATGTTTCTGTAAATTCATCTTTATATTGAAGAGTGTGATTCAGCACAGGATTCATCTGCAGGTGTCTGAAACATGTGGCAACTCCATATGTGAAAGAATGAAGAAAAGATCAGAGAAGCATCCTTCACACCGATCAGCCCGTTTCACACAAAGACAGAAAACAAGCGTTTGCTCGGGCGTGTTGAACGCTTATCAAAGAGCTGCGCATCAAGATACTGTGCTACGGGCCGTAACCGCCGCATAACACCAAAAAATCAAAGCATCAAAAGATTTTTCTTCTCTTAACGGCTTTTGATTATGTGCGGCGTGGTGACAGAAAACGGAGATGGGGAGGCGGGGTTGCCACGGATACAGAGCGGTTGCTATGACGGAGGAAGACAGCAGGAATGTCACATTCCTTCCTCATTTTGCCAGTGGGAGGACTGAGATAAACTTCTGACAGAAGAACAAACTTCTGCCGCAAGCTCTCGGTTCTTTATTTCTGGATGTGAAAACACACGTGGGGGGCTGAGAGACGTTCTGCAGCTCTGTGCTGCTCAGATGCACTCCAGAAACTCATGTTTGCTGACACACCCGCTCGGAGCGCTGAGTTAAAAACGCTTCATTTGAGTTTTACTGCTCGACACACACTTTCACTGTTTCTCGCTTTTGTGCTTTCTGTTTCCCTATAAAGCAACATTTCCATTTGAGTCACACTGAGAGGAGGATTCACTTCATTCAGCACACACTGCACGACAACACACACACACACACACAGTGCTACAACACACAAACAAACAAACACTCACACTCACAGCTGTCAGATAAACACAATGAGATTGAGTTTTTGTGTGGTTGTATATTCACACAAAGAGATGCAGAAACATCCTGCAGATAGTTTTGAAAGAAAACTTTATAAATAAGTTTAAAGCTATAAAACTAAGACAGAGCACACATCATGATTTACACAAAACCGTTTTTACAATCTCTAGTACACATTTCTCCATACTTTGGTGACATTTGCAAAACTATGACTGAGAAAGTTCTGGAATGAAACTCTAGATGGCGCCACACTAAAGTCTAAACCAATCTGAGATAATTACTTTACAGCTGATTGGTTCCTTATGTATCAGCAGCCAATGAGCTTGCTGCTCTACGCTTAAATCTTGACTTGTGATTGTTGTAGCAGTGCAGCGCGTTTCAGAAACCCTCCTCCTTCCCCAACTCCACCGCACAGACCTAATAAAAGGTGATCACGTAAGCTATTCGGGATTTATTCATATATGTTATATAAGCATTCCTTATATGCACACAGCAGCATGTTGTGGATGTATTGGCAGTAGCAAGTTTTTGTACATTTTGGATCTATAAGACCAAATACATTTATATGTGATGTACACTACCATGCTAAACCCTCCGAGAGTTGTCATGATAGCACTTCACACGGTGAGCACAACAGTAGTTTGTGTGAACTAAACTGTGGATCATTTATCATTGCTCTTGCACAACATGCATTCATTCAACAATTGACAAAACTCTGTGAACCTACAGACTAACTCGCACACCTTTACATACTCTTTTCAAAATTGTTAAACTTGAGTTCAATACAATAACGTTATGAAAAGCTAAGCATATATAAGTATACTGTATATCCCTTGTAAATACCTTCTACCTTTCACTGACTAAGATTAAACGTTACAGCATTGAAACACAAACATCCATCCATGTGCTGTAAACCGACTGCTCATGACGTCTCATCTCATCACATTTCATTTTATTCCAGTCATTGCTGCGGCAGTACTATTATTATTCATCTCATAAAACATATCTATGGAATAAATATTTTTTAAAGACCCTATAAAATAACATCTGGAACATTTAATTCATGTTTGTCAGCTGTGATGTTCATGTGTCTTCACATGATATAAAACAGTAGAAATATTCATACTGTGACATTTTTGGTCATTTATAATTGTCAGTTTTTCTCTTCTGAGTCCAGCAACATTTTCTGCTCTGCATTTCAACCTGCAAATCCGACTGCCGTCTCAACTCACCAAAACACAATAAATAACCTTTCGCTTACAATAACACAGCTCCGAGCAGAAGACATGACTTCAGTTAACTCATGAACATTGAAGAATATTTCATGAAGTGAGAGTAAAAGTAAACTCGGAGGTTTATAAGCGAGTGTCGTGATGTTCGCTCTCAATCTCTGCTTCATTCTGCTTATGTAACACAAAAGGTCAAACAGAAGGGTTTGTGTGCGGCGGCCGGCAGCGAGATTGTGTTTTTACACTCGTGTAAGTGCTGACAATCCTTCAGCGAGAGTGAGATTACTGCTTCACAATGAAGAACACTCCAGAAAAATCCCAAGGTCAAACGTCTCCGAACCGTCCACATAAAATAGGGTGGTGCTTAAAAAAACCTGTGTCAGGGAGAGAGACTACACATCTGTGCTGTCACTTTTAGTTCCCTGTTAAAGTGATGCACGGTCTGATTATATATGTGAAGCTTCCAGCGTATAACTTTCCAGACAACAGCAGACGGACCGATTTAGAGCTTTTATAGAGCCCGTCAGAGTAAACATACAAGACAAATATGGGCAAAAACTCGCATGAGGAAAGATCAGACAAAACTCTTAATAAAGAAACAAATAAGAGAAACAAATCCATGCTGAATGTAGATTAAATGAATGTACGTTTACACACACGATTTCCAGAACACGCACACACGTATGAGCTGCAGCCTCCGGCTCTGTATCCGTGGTGACGGGAGAAATGCACCTCGACAGGGCTGCGAATCTCCACCGGCAACCATCGCCAGGGAGCCTGTCGCCGCGGTAACTAGAAGATGACAGGAGGATAGGAAGGCAATCTCTGAAGTGACGAGTCTGACCGCGGGGAAATGAAACTAATGCAGTAGAGATTCCCAGAGAGATACGGATCGAGGAAGCGTTTAACTACCGCAGGAGCCCAACATGAGACGGGTAACCAGTAGGCTTGGGCTGAATACCGGTTTCAAGGTATACCGAGGTTTAAAAGAGTTAAGGTTTCAAAACCACTCACATTTTCTGTCATACCGTTTCTAAGGCATGAGCTGTGTTTACAAAATCATTCTATTAAATGTGTGATATCTATGTCTAATATATTTTTAAAGAATATTGTAATGTTATGGCTTTATTTTTATTTTTGCAGACATTTGGAAATGACAAATTTTTGTGTTGTAAAAGCAATACCGTGATACCGAGATAAGGTTATTATACTGCCAAAATCTCAGACCGGCCCATGCTAGGAATACAGAATAAAAGCAGACAATCAGAACTGACCGAGTCCTGTGTGTGTGTGTGTGTGTGAGAGTGTGTGTAAGAGCGTGTGTGTGTGTGTGAGAGTGTGTGTTCGAGCGTGTGTGTGTGAGAGAGTGTGTGTTAGAGGGGTGTGTGTGTGTGTGTGTGAGAGTGTGTGTTAGAGCGGGGGGGGGTGTGTGTGTGTGTGTGTGTGTGTGCGTGCGTGTGTGTGTGTGAGAGTGTGCGTGTGTGTGAGCGTGTGTGTGAGCGTGTGTGTGAGAGTGTGTGTTAGAGCGTGTGTGTGTGTGTGTGTGAGAGTGTGTGTTAGAGCGGAGGGGTTTGTGTGTGAGAGTGTGTGTGTGTGTGTGTGTGTGTGTGTGCGTGCGTGCATGCGTGTGTGAGAGAGTGTGTGTTAAAGCGTGTGAGAGTGTGTGTTAGAGCGGGGGGTGTGTGTGTGAGTGTGTGTGTGTGTGTGTGCGTGCGTGCATGCGTGTGTGAGAGAGTGTGTGTTAAAGCGTGTGATAGTGTGTGTTAGAGCGGGGGTGTGTGTGTGTGTGTGTGTGTGTGAGAGAGAGAGTGTGTGTGAGTGTGTTTATGTGTGTGTGTGCGTGTGTGTGAGTGTGTGCGTGCGTAACTGTACATCAACTCCAGCAACATCACTCCTATCATTCAACTGTTTGCTGAAAACAGAAACACAACTAGTAAGTAAGTACAACTACACAACACTGCTCATCGGTGCCCTCTGAAGGGTCAAACACTGCCGTCTCTACGGTAACAATGTGGTTAGATGGTTGTCACGGTGATAGCGACGGCGATGCTGTGAGTCATGAGAGGAAAGAAAGAGCGCAGAGAAAACCTGCTGCACTTTATTAGACGCACAATGACTTTCAGCATCCGCAGCAATGTGACGTTTACACAGTCAACAACTCCATTATCAACCAGCGTACATCACTCCTGCTTCTGCCTTAACAAACACAAGAGAGAGAGAGAGAGAGAGAGAGAGAGAGAGAGAGAGAGAGAGAGAGAGAGAGGGATTACTGTTTGATTTGTCAGGACTTTTTGAGGATTCAGCTGAACACATGATGGAGAGTCTGAGTAATTCATCTGCGCTATAAAATATTCTGTCGAACGACTGTGTTTGATGGCACACAGAGACCCTCGCTATCACCAGACAGACCCATCCGAAAGAAAAACACTCAATCATTTCTCCTAGACATTGATGACATGGAGAGCACATGAATAGGTGTTTTAATTTAGTAATTTAGGAGAAACATGTGAGTACTAACTTATACTGTATATACCCGAGTCCTTTATAGTATTGAGAATTTATAGCGGAGGTCTTAAAATGGGCAAAAAATCCAGCTGCACACGCACAGAAGCTTGCATTTCACAGCTGTGATGTTTCTCTAGTGATATCTCTACTCAAAAGCAAATAAATGTGATAAAAAGGAATAGAGCGATGGGTATAGAGCGATGTGTGACTTAATATTTCAATAATTATCAAATTGCATTGCCTTTGTAATCGTGAGGCCGGCGTCAATCTGTGATGTCAAATGGTTGCAACCTAAACCGGTTCTCTTTCGCCACACGTTTTCCGTATGTAACAGTAAAATATGACACGTAAAACATAAGATCAGATATATAAACACACAGGGACAGTAGGTGGAGGTATGTCCTCTCGACACAAGCCAGCATGCCTGCCATAGGAGTTAGTTTCAGTAAGCGTCTGTTCAAGGTAAGCTTGCATTAAATCATCGCTTTAAACTACTGCCTTTAAGACATTTAAGACTATTTAAGACATCAGATTCCATCATAATTGTATACATTGAGAATATAGTGATAAACACAATAATAAGATGCTTGCGGTTTGGTTATTTATTCTGTATTAGAGCTCATGTGAATATTAGCCCTGTCAGTAATGACCAAGAGAGAGAAGATGATAACATTAGGCTACATATATTGATAAAACCATAAAGTCAAAATCTGGATAAAATGCATTGCATAACGGATAAAACATCGTCTATATAATAAATTTGAAATGATTTTGGTTATTAATATGCATGTTTGAATTGTTTCTGACAAACAATATTCAAATGTATGGAAATACACCAAATAGCGACTTAATTTTTTTCTTTATTATTTTAGCATTATAAATATATATATATATATAAACCTTATATGTACTGAAGAACTGGTTAGTGTGTCTGTGTTTAGTTTGGCTGTCTAGCTGTGCGTGCAACCAGTTTACGTCATCGAAAAAGAACATGGTGGCCTCCTCAGGTTAAAATGAGTATTACATTTAGTTTGTTTTAAGAATTGAAAATATTTGATGTGTTTCTAACAACAAATGCTTGTAGTGTAAGGCTAATACAACGCATTGAGCCACACATCTCTCTACACATCTCTCTACACACCGGGTTCCCTTTAATACTGACGTAAAAAGACTGTTTATCTTCTAAAATGAAGCTTGTATAACTTTACATCCAATACTAAAGCTGAAGAAACCGTGACCAGCTGCCGAAGTCTCTATGAGCTCTTCCATCCCATAATGTGAGTCTGTGAGATCTGTGTCATTATAACATCACTCACATCAGCAACGGCACATTTACTCGGAACTGAGAATTACATTTCAGAAATACATCCAGAATAATATTTGTTTAAGACCGAGAGAGGAAGGATTTAGAGGTTATGATTGAGTTCACATCTGCTGAAATGACACGAGACGACTCTTTCTCATCATACAACAACACAAGCTCACATTCACACGTCTGCATTACTGCACCAATGACAAAAACACACAAGCAAAAAGAATTCAATTCTCACAGTTTACAAAAGATATATTTCCAGTTCAGACGCTTCTAATCATTTATTTAATCCTTCAAGATAAGTGATGAAACACTCTTATAATTTTACTGTATTTCTATTTATTTTGTTTGTACATCTTTACAGAAAATTCTGATTTGATTTGTGAAATGTTTCAAGAATTCACGTCGATCAAACTCTGAACTTGTGCTCTGACTGACGGCATCTCCACAAACACGCCGATCAAAGTCGTCATGACAACCGATGACATCACAGAGATGATCATTAAGGCCTTGTCTCCGCGTGGAGATGCGGTCATCACATCTGTTTCTGCAGACGTTCAGCCAAAGACGCACAAGAGAAGAGAAAAGTGGTACTGCATTCATTCTGCTGTTTCTCTCTGAAATGAATTTTTATGGGTCGTCACCTCAAACACTGACAGAGCGGCAAAAACGCACACACACCGAACACACGCCCCACCACACACACACACACACACACACACACACACACACACACACACAGTATACAAGTACAGATCCTGCACCTCATGAGAAATTGAAAGATAAATCCCCATGAAACACACACACAGTTGTGAGAGGTCTCTGATTGAATTACTGCTCTCTGTAAGTCTTTCATTACACACTTTCACAGTTTCTTCGTTTAATTATCACTAGAACAGACACATATTAATAGAAGTGTGTGTGTGTGTGTGTGTGTGTGTGTGTGTGTGTGTGTTTTATCAGTTTTATCTTTCAACTTCTCAAGCAATGACTCTACTCATCTACTAACTCATATATGTAGGTGTGTCTGTGTGTGTGTTTGCACTCGTGTGTTTGTGTGGCCGTGTGTGTCTGTGTGCGTGTGTTTTTCACTCGTGTGTGTGCCCAATCGAATGTGTCTGTGTGTTTGTGTGTGTGCGCCTGCTCGTGTGCGCATGTGTGTTTTTGCACTTGAGTGTGTGCGCACGTGTTTGTGTGTTTGTGCGTGTGCGCGTGTCTGTTTGTGTGCACGTGTATGTGCTTGTGTGCTTCTTTTTGTGTGCATGCTTGTGTGCGCGTGTGTGTTTGTACTTGTATGTGTCTGTGTGTGTTTGTGTACGTCTGTTTGTTTGTGTGCATGCTTGTGTGCGCGTGTGTGTTTGCACTTGTATGTGTCTGTGTCTGTTTGTGTGCATGTGTTTGTGTGCGTTTGTTTGTGTGCATGCTTGTGTGCGCATGTGTGTTTGCACTTGTATGTGTCTGTGTGTGTTTGTGCGTGTGTGTTTGTGCGCCTGCTCGTGTGCGTGTGCGCACGTGTTTGTGTGTGTTTGTGTGCACATGTGTGTGTGTGTGCGTGTGTGTAAAAGAGAGAAAAACAGGTGAGCAGGTGTGCATTGAATATTCTTTTATCCATCATGATAATCACACACACACACACACACACACAGACACACAGTCTGTCATGTTTTTGGTATGTTTAACACACTGATGTTCACTCATATGAGTCATATTTCACCACCAACAAAACCAACAAGAATCAAATAATCCCAAATATGTGTGTGTAACACAATAATCCATCACTATACCGAGGTTTCATTCAATGAAAGCAGTTACAAATGACACCATCACGTATAAATACTTAATAAATGCATAAATAATTAAATATAGAATTAATTTCACATTACATTTCTGATTAGAATTTGAGGGGAAACTGTGAACCAACACAAATCTGTCTTTAACTGAACACATCTCTGTGTCTAATGAAGTACATCACATTCTGTGTTACCTTGTGTAAGTGTCTTACCTTTGATTAAGGACTGACATATGTTTAGACACGTTATCTACACATTCACCCGCAAGCAATTTATTCTCACACACACACACACACACAACCACAGACTCACACTGCACAGAAAGACATGCTGAGAGAGAGAGAGAGAGAGAGAGAGAGAGAGAGAGAGAGAGAATGAGTTAATTTCCTGGTGTAGTCATCATTCCTCTTTTAATAACCTATTTTCTTTTAAATTCTCTCCATCTAACTGAACCCTTTCGTCCTCTTTCCTCTTGTGCTTTTCTGTCTGTGTGTGTGTGTGTTCAGGAAGTGCCTGACCCATCTGGCTGAATCTATTTTTTTAAGGTCATAATTCTCTCTCAGACACACACCTGTTAAATTGGTAAATTACGGATACAATTTTGGGGTTAAGAGACACACACACACACACACACACAGGTGCGCACACACACAGGCACAAACACACACAGGTGCGCACACACACAGGTGCGCACACACACAGGTGCGCACACACACACAGGTGCGCACACACACAGGCACACACACACAGGTGCACACACATAGGCGGTCATGCACACACACCCGTAGACGCACACACACACACACACACACACACAGGTGCGCACACACACAGGCACACACACACAGGTGCACACACATAGACGGTCATGCACACACACCCGTAGACGCACACACACGCGTGGAACACACACACACTAGCGATACATTACTTGGGGCAATCATGTATTTTAGCTGTTCATAAATCTCACTGGACGATACAAACAGATTCTTTAATGAGCCCCTGAAGCCCAAACCAGTTAAACTCCATCTTTACAAGAGACGGAGAGAATACAGCAATATATGATTTGAATGATGATATAATAATGTAAACACACACACACACAACACACACACACACACACACCTATTAATCTCTATTACAGCTGTGACAATATTCACACTAAAGCATGAGTTCTTGAGATTTAACACAACTGACATGAATCACATGATTTCAGATGTTTGTGTGTTGGGTCGAGTGTTTAAAACGCTGTGTTTGAATATATCAGATATGATAGTCTGAAGGGTCGGACTACAGCTCCCATGAGGCCGCGTGTTTCTGGGTCACTCTTGTTCATTAGTGTACTAAGACGTGACAAATCCATCAAAGACAAGAAGAGAAGAACAGACATGACAAATAGATAACGTGAACACCCTCCGTCCATCCATTCACCTCTACAGTATGACAGATGGAGTACAGTAAGTGAGATGATCAAATACTTGTAACAATTAGTATTTAAATGATTGTGAAGTGTCTATTTAAGCTGAAGTTTAATGATATTCATAGTTTGAGACGTGAGTGAGCGTGAAGCTCTGTTCATCTTTAAACACATTACATTCACACAGCTCACACGCTCCTCATGTGCTCCTCGCAGCGCAGATTCAATTTCACTTATTTACACACATTTTCTGACCGCAGAATCTTACAGAAACAAAATCAGATATGTTCCAGAAATCTCACAATGAACACATACACACACGTGTACACAGCGTTAACCTAGAAAACCTGAAGAGAATGAGATGTGGAAGAACTCTCTCTATATCTCAAATTCAAATTCCAAATAGATTTATTGGAATGATAAAATAAAATGTTTGCATTGCCAAAGCATAGAAAATGACAAAAAATAATGGTACCGCTTTAGATTACGGCCGCAAAGTACAGGATTGACCGCGTAACTAATTGTCACAATAATGTACATCTACAGTACATATCTGTAGATAAAGGAGAACAATATATAAAGTTAAGAGTAAGGAAAAACTCATATTTATGAGGGAAGTGCATTTGAACATCCAAATCAACCCTAACTCCCAGTATAAATATATTTTTGAATTTCCTCACTTCTTTATTCCCCAAATTCCTTTGCATATTGTTCTCCTTTATCTACAGATATGGACTGTATACATTATTATTACAATTAGTTAACGAAGCGATGCCAAAATCATTTCCCAACTCTCTCCCACTGTCTGACTGTCTCTCTCTCTCTCTCGCCTCTCGATGGACAAACTATGATCATCGGTGCTGTATTTATCAAATCAACTGTCTTTGTCTTTTGTTTTTAGACTTTGGTAAAATAGTAATTTGTCTGGTTTTTGTTTCCTGTTCCCAATGTTCCAGATATATAGATTTAGTTTGTTTAATAATTAGATTTTTGATGTTTGAGGCGGTGATGTTCTGAGACTGGTCAGTGTTAGTTAGTCTTGTAATGAGTTTGCTCAGTGGACTCTTTTCTGGGTTTAGTTCTTGTGTTTGTAAAGCTTTATGCTGAAGGGAATCTGTGGGACTTGATTTTAAGGGCATCTAAAATTTTAGGGATCTTTTTTGTACATTAATAACTAGTGGACCTCAGACCTCACTTCCACACGGTGCTATGGGCTGTATTATACTGTTCAGGATTTTACACCACATTTTAATGGGTTATATTTTAGAAATCTCTTAATTTTGTCATAATGGCATACATAGCTCGTCGAGCATCTCCATTGAACACATTTACTGCCGTGCTGAGACTTCCTGAAGCGGTGATGATCAGGCCAAGATAAGTGTATTGCATTGTGTGATGTAGTGTGGTGTTGCCGAGACCGAACCGATATTTGTGTTCCTGACATATCACAGACTTTACCAGCTATATCATTTTGTAAGAGTTTAAAATATAATCCGTCGTGCCAAATAGAATCAAAGGCTTTTTTAAATCAACAATTTCAATTTGTGGTATGTTTAACGTGTTTATCAGTGAAGGTGTTAAGGGTACAGATGTGGTCAGTAGTTCTATGATTTGGAAGGAAGCCTATCTGGCATGGGCTCGGGACATTGTGTTCACTTAGAAAGTTTATCATTCTGTTATTTAGAATATTGCTAAATTATTTCCCCAAAGTACTGCTAACACAAATAACTCTTAAATGATCAGAATGTAATTTATGTCCACTCTTATGTAGTGGTGTAATAAGTCCTTGGCTCCAGATGTCAGGAAAGAGGCCTGAACGAAGTATGAGGTCAAATAATTTGTCTGAAGCTCGTGTGTGATGTGTTTCAGTATTTCACCAAGAATATTCTCCAGACCACAAGATTTTTTACATTTGAGGCTTTTGAGTTTATTGGTCAATTCCTTGTGTGTAATTGGGAAGTCCAATGGGTTTTGATTATTTTTAATTGTGTTCTCATAAGTTTGTAGATTTTGTTTGATCTTATAATCATTTTCATCAAGTTCGTTTGGTGGAATTTCTTCATATAAGTTTTGAAAATGTTTTGTCCAGATGTCTCCGTCTTCCACATACAGTATCCCAGAACTGATTCTGGTTTATTGACCGTTCTGATTAGTTTTTCAGCTCTTCAGAATTAAAGGCTTGAATAAATGTGTTGGTGCTGTCTGCTGGATGGGATATATTGTACAGGTGTGTGGTGTGGGATCAGTCAGTGTTAGTTTGGTTGTGGTCAGAAAGAGGAGTTTGTTGTTTGATAGTGAATGCGCTAAAGAAGGATGGGTCCATGTCAGAGACGGCATAGTCAAGTACACGAGCTCCATGACCCGAACAACATGTGATGTACAGACCTGAGGCTCGACACAGCTTTAATAATTCTCTCTCTCTCTCTCTCAGGAAGGATCTGGGCTGCCTGTTTAACTCTTCCTGTGTAAGAACTTGCTGCTGTTGTTGGATTATTGTTCTTTGTTTAGATTTAGGACTAAAGTCCTACGTGTGTGTGTGTTTTGTATAAAGGTACGTGCCAGATCTCAGCTCTCAGTATAATGTTGACAGACTCTCAGCAACCTGGTTTGAGTTTTTAGCCTCGTAACTGGGTTTGTAAGCTCCTCATCTCTCTGTTCTTTTCTTTCTGTCTGTATAAAGGTTTGATTTTGAGCTCCGTCGTGCCGCTCTCTCTCTCTTTCTATTGATGAGAAATGACATCTGAAAAGCTTCTTTCTCAACAAAGTAAAACACTTGAGTCTCTTTCTATAACCACAAAAGCAAAACGATGCACTTTGGTTATCTGGAAGTTCTGTGGCACTGAAACAACACAGAATAACACAACAATAGGTGAGAATACACACTGTTGAGTTTTTCTTTTTGTTCAATCTTCAACAAACTATGCTCTTAAATGAAGTAAATAATGTATTGTTGGTTTAGAATTGAATGTTATAAACAACTGAAATGAAGACTTGACGCCACAGGTGTGAAAGTATAAACACATATTCACTGCTGCTACAAACAAGTCATGTGGAAATGAAAGCGAGAGAAAATGACGGTTAAGTGAAACTGCTTAAAGATTCAATTTAACAAACATCACAAGACAGACAGACAGACAGACAGACAGACAGACAAAAGAAAATAAAAGCAAGCTTGATTGATGTGAATGCCCAGTTCACACACACACACACACAATCAGATTTACTGACCGCGTGTGTTTTTTTGTAAGCTCTCTGATCAACATCAACAATATTTCTTCATGTCCATTTGATCTTATAATGTACAAATCAAACATAATAACATGAAGCATCTGAATCATCCATTACAAACACACACACACACACACACACACGTCTTGCGTGTGCATGCGTTCACGAGCACACACACACACACACAAACAAAATCAGTGTGGGTTTGAATCTCAGGAGGGCTGAATCATATTCATAGAAAGATTCTTGTAATAAGATTTAATGCCAAGAAAATGTCAGCGTGGATCAGAACCATCTGCTTAATAATCAAACATGTGCTTTATGAAATACACCAGCATAAACACTGCACCGCCAAAAGAGAATCGACCGGCATTAGACTGCACCGGAGAGATCTTTTTCTTTATCAGTCTTTTTGTTTGGTGCTGAGAGGAAAATTGCATTAGTGTTTAGGTAAATGCCAATGGGGTAAAACAAAACATTTAATTCAAGGTCTAAAAATATTATATTACAACAAATTGAATTTGATCAGATTATAAAAAATGTGATTTGAAGATCACAGGACTAAAAAACACAATCGCAAGTAACAGAAAAGCATTCTGGCAACATTTAAAGAAGATGAATGCTGCAGTGAAAGCGATTTTACTGAGTGTATACCTGCAGTATACTGGACCCAGCGCTACACTGCAAATATTCTTGTGATATGGAGAGTATCTGTCATTTTTATATTTCTAGAATGCATGTGACTGTACGCATGCATGTGTTCAGAGATTTACTGCAATTTATCAACACCAACAGAATAACGAGCTCTTACAGAAGCGCATGAAATCACAAAAGATATGAAGGTGAGGACAGCGAGATCTATGCATGAGATGCTGAAGAATGTTTTACACCATCTGCTCTTTCTCTAGATTTCTATATGCCCTCTCTCATCACCTCCAGACGGTTTTCACACTCACGGTTCTGTACCTTAAAATCTCTCTTTGTTCATTGACATACAAATATCATCTGTAAAAACACAACCAAATTATACGATTATTTCACGGGTCAGTATGTGTGTGTGTGTGTGTGTGTGTGTGTGTGTGTGTGTGTGTGTGTTGAGGGGGTTTAGCGGTCAGCGGTGACTCATTTCTGATCAATAGAGTGATTGACACACACACACACACACACACACACATTAAGCACATTTATTGATCAGCAATCAGAGAGAATGACTGACACTTTACTGTGTGTGCGTTCATCAATACACACATACAATCTTTTAACTGATGAAAAAAGACAATGAGATGAGATGTGTAAAAACGGTGTGAGAGGAAAACGGCGACAGAAAGACACAGAGAGACGAAAGAGATAGATGCGGAACAGTTGACAAAAGCGTTTTGTAACATGAATTAAACAAAAGACACAGGGACACATACAATCACAGAGAAGCAGACAAATACAGGGAGACAGATCATCACCTTGAAATTATAAGGTTATATTTGCATTCTGAGCAGACAGACTTTGTAGATAAAACCTGGTAAATAGGTTGTCACAGAAAAACAATGTGAATAACCATTTTTACAAAAATGTCATATAAAACCTTATAATTCCTAGTGGAAAAAATGTTAAGAGAAAATGACACAAATGAGCACAGAGATTAACAAAAAGACACAAAGACACAGAGTGACGCAGAGAGACACAGAGAGATGCAAACGAGCACAAAGATTAACAAAAAGACACACATAGCGGGAGACACAATGAGACACAGAGAGAAGCAAATGAGCATATATATACACAAATGAGCACAGAGAGACACATAGAGACACAAAGAGAAACAGATGGACACAGAGATACACATAGAGACACAAAATGAAACAGATGGACACAGAGAGACATAAACAAGCACAAAGAGACAAGAGAGATACACAGAGACACAGAGAGACACAGAGGGATGCAAACGAGCATTGAGAGACACTGAGGGACATAGAGAGAAACAAAGAGACAGGGAGAGACACAGAGAGAAGCAAATGAGCACATATATACACAAACGAGCACAGAGAGACACATAGAGACACAAAGAGAAACATATGGACACAGAGAGACACAAAGAGACACAGAGAGACAAAAACAAGCACAAAGAGACACAGAGAGAAGCAAATGAGCACATATATACACAAACGAGCACAGAGAGACACATAGAGACACAAAGAGAAACATATGGACACAGAGAGACACATAGAGACACAAAGAGAAACATATGGACACAGAGAGACACATAGAGACACAAAGAGAAACATATGGACACAGAGAGACACAAAGAGACACAGAGAGACAAAAACAAGCACAAAGAGACACAGAGAGATACACAGAGACACAAAGAGACACAGAGGGATGCAAACGAGCAAAGAGAGACACAGAGGGACGCAAGCGAGCACAGAGACACTGAGGGACATAGAGAGAAACAAGAGACAGGGAGAGACACAGAGAGAAGCAAATGAGCACAAATATACACAAACGAGCACAGAGAGACACAGAGAGACACAGAGAGACATAAACAAGCACAAAGAGACACAGAGAGATTCACAGATGGACGCAAACGAGCACAGAGAGGCACTGAGGGACACTGAGGGACATAGAGAGAAACAAAGAGACATGGAGAGACACAGTGAGACACAAACGAGCACAGAGAGACACAGAGAGACAAATAGAGATGCAAAGAGACACAGATGGACACAGAGAGACAAAAAGAGACACAGAGAGACACAGAGAGACAAAAATGAGCACAGAGAGACAGAGGGACGCAAATGAGCACAGAGAGACACTGAGGGGCACTTAGGGGCACAGAGAGACAGGGAGAGACACAATGAAACACAAACAAGCACAGAGAGACAGAGAGGGACACAAACAGAGACACACAGAGGGACACACTGAGGGACACACAGAGACACAAAGAGACACAAAGAGACACACAGAGGGACACACAGAGACACACAGAGAGACAGAGGGACACACAGAGAGACACACAGAGACACACAGAGACACACAGAGACACACAGAGAGACAGAGGGACACAAACAGACACACAGAGGGACACACAGAGACACACAGAGACACACAGAGACACACAGAGGGACACAGAGACACACAGAGACACACAGAGACACACAGAGACACAGAGGGACACACAGAGACACACAGAGACACAGAGACGACACAGAGGGACACACAGAGACACAGAGGGACACACAGAGACACACAGAGACACACAGAGACACACAGAGGGACACGACACAGAGGGACACACAGAGACACACAGAGACACACAGAGACACACAGAGACACAGAGGGACACACAGAGACACAGAGGGACACACAGAGACACACAGAGACACACAGAGACACACAGAGACACAGAGGGACACACAGAGACACACAGAGACACACAGAGACACACAGAGACACAGAGACACAGAGGGACAACAGACACACAGAGAACACAGAGAAAAGAACAAGAGACACAGAGGGAACACACAGAGACACACAGAGACACAAGAGACAAGAGGGACAACAGAACAAGAGACACACAGAGACACAGAGACACACAGAGACACACAGAGACACACAGAGACACACAGAGAACACAGAGAGACACACAGAGACACACAGAGACACACAGAGACACAGAGAGACACACAGAGACACACAGGAAAAGACACACAGAGACACACAGAGACACACAGAGACACACAGAGACACACAGAGACACAGAGGGACACACAGAGACACAGAGACACACAGAGACACAGAGACACAGAGACACACAGAGACACACAGAGACACAGAGGGACACAGAGGGACACACAGAGACACAAGAACAGAGACACACAGAGACACAGAGGGACACACAGAGACACACAGAGACACAGAGGACACACAGAGAAACACAGAGACACACAGAAAGACACAGAGGGACACACAGAGACACACAGACAGAGACACACAGAGACACAGAGGGACACACAGAGACACAGAGACACACAGAGACACAGAGAAAAGAGAAACAGACACACAGAGACACAGAGGGACACACAGAGGGACACACAGACACAGACACAGAGGGACACACAGAGGACACAGAGGGACACACAGGGACACACAGGGACACACAGAGAACACAGACACACAGAGGGACACACAGAGACACACAGAGACACACAGAGACACAGAGGGACACAGAGGGACACACAGAGACACACAGAGACACAGAGGGACACAGAGGGACACACAGAGACACACAGAGACACACAGAGACACACAGAGACACACAGAGACACAGAGGGACACAGAGGGACACACAGAGACACACAGAGACACACAGAGGGACACACAGAGACACACAGAGACACACAGAGACACAGAGGGACACAGAGGGACACACAGAGACACACACACAGAGGGACACAGAGGGACACACAGAGACACACAGAGGGACACAGAGACACACAGAGACACACAGAGACACACAGAGGGACACAGAGGGACACAGAGGGACACACAGAGACACAGGAGACACACAGAGACACACAGAGACACACAGAGAGACACACAGAGACACACAGAGACACACAGAGACACACAGAGACACACAGAGAAGACACAGAGGGACACACAGAGACACACAGAGACACACAGAGACACACAGAGACACAGAGGGACACACAGAGACACACAGAGACACACAGGGACACACAGAGACACACAGACACACAGAGAGACACACAGGGACACACAGAGACACACAGAGACACACAGAGACACAGAGGGACACACAGAGACACACAGAGACACACAGAGACACACAGAGACACACAGAGACACACAGAGACACACAGAGACACACAGAGACACACAGAGACACACAGAGGACACACAGAGACACAGAGGGACACACAGAGAACACAGAACACACAGAGACACACAGAGACACACAGAGAAAAAAGAGACACAGAGGGACACACAGAGACACACAGAGACACAGAGGGACACAGAGGGACACACAGAGACACACAGAACACACACAGAGGGACACACAGAGACACACAGACACACAGAGACACAGAGGGACACAGAGGGACACACAGAGACACACAGAGACACACAGAGACACACAGAGACACACAGAGACACACAGACACACAGAGACACACAGAGACACACAGAGAAAAACACACAGAGACACAGAGGGACACACAGAGACACACAGAGACACACAGAGACACACAGAGACACACAGAGACACAAGGACACACAGAGACACACAGAGACAACACACAGAGACACACAGAGACACACAGAGACACACAGAGACACACAGAGACACACAGAGACACACAGAAACACACAGAACACACAGAGAACACAGAGAACACACAGAGACACACAGAGACACACAGAGACACACAGAGACACACAGAGACACAAGAGACACACAGAGACACACAGAGACACACAGAGACACACAGAGACACAGAGGGACACACAGAGACACACAGAGACACAGAGACACACAGAGACACACAGAGACACACAGAGACACACAGAGACACACAGAGACACAGAGGACACACAGAGACACAGAGACACACAGAGACACACAGAGACACAGAGAGACACACAGAGACACAGAGACACACAGAGACACACAGAGACACAGAGGGAACACACAGAGAACACAGAGAAAACACACAGAGACACACAGAGACACACAGAGACACAGAGGGACACACAGAGACACACAGAGACACAGAGACACACAGAGACACACAGAGACACACAGAGACACACAGAGACACAAGACACACAGAGACACAGAGGGAACACACAGAGACACACAGAGACACACAGAGACACACAGAGACACACAGAGAACAAGACACACAGAGACACACACAGAGACACACAGAGACACACAGAGACACAGAGAGACACACAGAGACACACAGAGACACACAGAGACACACAGAGACACACAGAGACACAAGAAAGACACAAAGACACAGAGACACACAGAGACACACAGAGACACAGAGGGACACACAGAGACACAGAGGGACACACAGAGACACACAGAGACACAGAGGGACACACAGAGACACAGAGGGACACACAGAGAGACACAGAGGGACACACAGAGACACACAGAGACACAGAGAACACACAGAGACACACAGAGACACAGACACAGAGACACACAGAGACACAGACACAGAGACACAGAGACAACACACAGACACACAGAGGGACACACAGAGACACAGAGACACACACAGAGACACAGACACAGAGGGACACACAGAGAACACACAGAGACACAGACACAAGAGACACACAGAGACACACAGAGACACAGAGGGACACACAGAGACACAGAGAACACACAGAACACAGACACACAGAGAACACAGAGAACACACAGAGACACACAGAGACACACAGAGACACAGAACAGAGGACACACAGAGAAACACACAGAGACACAGAGAACAACAGAGACACACAGAGACACAGAGACACACAGAGAACACAGAGACACAGAGACACACACAGACACACAGAGACACAGAGGGACACACAGAGACACAGGGACACACAGAGACACAGAGAAACAGAGACACAGAGACACAAGACACAGAGACACAGAGGGACACACAGAGACACAGAGAACACACAGAGACACACAGAGACACACAGAGACACACAGAGACACACAGAGACACACAGAGACACAGAGAGACACACAGAGACACAGAGAGACACACAGAGACACAGAGACACACAGAGACACAGAGACACACAGAGGGACACACAGAGAGACACAGAGACACACAGAGACACACACAGAGACACACAGAGACAAAGACACACAGAGACACACAGAGACACACAGAGACACAGAGACAGAGACACACAGAGAAACACAGAACACAGAGACACACAGAGACACACAGAGACACACAGAGACACACAGAGACACACAGAGACACACAGAGACACACAAGAGACACAGAGACACACAGAGACACACAGAGACACACAGAGACACACAGAGACACACAGAGACACAGAGACACACACACAGAGACACACAGAGACACACAGAGACACACAGAGACACACAGAGACACACAGGGACACACACAGAGACACACAGAGACACAGAGACACACAGAGACACACAGAGACACAGAGACACACAGAGACACACAGACACACAGAGACACACAGAGACACACAGAGACACAGAGAGACACAGAGACACACAGAGACACACACAGAGACACACAGAGACACACAGAGACACACAGAGACACAGAGAGACACACAGAGACACAGAGACACACAGAGACACACAGAGACACACAGAGACAGACACACAGAGAGACACAGAGGGACACACAGAGACACACAGAGACACAGAGACACACAGAGACACACAGAGACACAGAGAACACAGACACACACACACAGAGACACACACACAGACACACAGAGACACACACACACACAGAGACACACAGAGACACACAGAGAGACACACAGAGAACACAGACACACAGACACACAGACACAGAGACACAGAGAACACACAGACACACAGACACACACAGAGACACACAGAGAAAACACAGAGACACAGAGACACACGAGAGACACAGAGGGACACACAGAGAGACACAGACACAGAGACACAGAGACACACAGAGAACACAGACACACAGAGACACACAGAGACACACAGAGACACAGAGACACACACACACAGAGACACAGAGGACACACAGAGACACAGAGGAACACAGAGACACAGAGGGACACACAGAGACACACAGAGACACACAGAGACAGAGACACAGAGGACACACAGAGACACAGAGAACACACAGAGACACACAGAGACACAGAGGGACACACAGAGGACACACAGAGACACACAGAGACACAGAGGGACACACAGAGAGACACAGAGACACAGACACAGAGACACACAGAGACACAGAGGGACACACAGAGGACACACAGAGAGAGACACAGAGACACACAGAGACACAGACACAGACACAGACACAGAGACACACAGAGACACAGAGGGACACACAGAGGGACACACAGAACACACAGAGACACAGACACAGAGACACACAGAGACACAGAGACAGAGACACAGAGGGACACACAGAGACACACAGAGACACAGAGGGACACACAGAGACACAGAACACAGAGACACAGAGACACACAGAAGACACAGACACAGAGACACAGAGACACACAGAGACACAGAGAGACACAGAGGGACACACAGAGACACAGACACAGGGACACACAGAGACACAGAGGGACACACAGAGACACAGAGGGACACACAGAGACACACAGAGACACAGAGACACAGACACAGAGACACACAGAGACACAGAGGGACACACAGAAGGACACACAGAGACACAGAGACACAGAGACACAGACACAGAGACACAGAGGGACACACAGAGACACACAGAGACACAGACACAGAGACACAGACACAGACACAGAGACACAGAGAGACACACAGAGACACACAGAGACACACAGAGGGACACACAGAGGGACACACGGAGTGTACAGAGCGAGCAGTTTGAGATGATTCTAATGATTTTCTCTCTACATCCCGCAAGACATTTAATTATTGAAACATTAATAACAAGTATTAGACTTTATGTTTTCTTTCATCTGCATCATCAATTAAGTTAATTGGCTCAGAGGTGAACAGTGGGCAGAGTCAGCAGCATTAATACAATCATATTGGTTTCCAGTGGACGCTTACAGCACAATAAAACTTATTGTTATAATGAATTATAGTGAATTACAAAAAAACATTTACACAATCCACAATGAGATTCACACGCCAATCAACTACCTTTGCACTGTGTGTGTGTGTGTGTGTGTGTGTGTGTGTCGTACCTGGACTGCGCTGTGGCGTGTGGCGCTTATAGAAGCGTGCCGCTGCATTGGGTTTCTCTTGAGGACTGATACACACTCAGCGCTGTTAAACGACAAGAACAGCGTGATGCAGAGAGAGGGAGAGAGAGAGAGACCCGCCGCCAACCACAGGAGAGAATGAAAGACCAAAGAGGAAAGAGCAAACCAACAGGACGGTCAGACCTGAGGGCGCTCAGTCAACGGTTTCATAAAAGCCCAGCTGACACACACACGAGAATCTCTGTGTGACTCTGTTGTCTTTTCTCTCGGTTAAGATGCAAATCCTGCACATCTGTTGCGTGTGTGTGTGACAGTAGATTAACCTCTGACACACAGCAGGACACATCCACACCAGACACTACAAATTCAAGTCACCTTCAGACTATCTCTCTCTCATTCTCTCTCTAGATGGAATTATTTTATTATTGTTTAACGTTAGTTTGTGACCTCTCTCTCTGTCCTTCACATGTCGCCCTTCTCTTTCACTTCATTCTGAAATCACTGCCTTGTTCTCTTGTGCAAATGTTCAGCCTGTCGCTGACACACAGCACACACAAGATCGAGAGACAAAATTAAGATGTTTATAGAAAAGATAAGCGCGCACACACACACCGCACTGTGTGGTCCGATCTGAAAATATCAGCATTATTTATTCATGTGTGTGAGATCTTTGCTTCATTCAGGGTGAGCAAGAGATCTACAGAATCACACAAGGCTCTTCACACACACACACACACATTTACATTTACGCATTAGACAGATGCTTTTATCCAAAGCCACTCACATTTCATTATACTACACATTTGTATCTAAGTATGTACAATCCCTGGGATCAAACCCATGACCTTGGTGTTGCTAGCGCCGCTCTGACCACACACACACACCTAAAACAAAATCACCACAGAGACACACACGCTTACAACTACTTTATAACATTTCAGCACACATGAAAGTCCATCTGTGATTTAAAATAAATACACTTGTAAATGTGTTTTGAAAAATAGACGACACACATAAACGCGCACACACACACAACAACAGGTGACCTAAAAAGAGCTTTTTCTTATAGACATAAGAGGTTATTTCATAACCACCAAAAGTGTGTGTGTGTGTGTGTGTGTGTGTGTGTGTGTGTGTGTGTGTGTGTGTGTGTGTGTGTGTGTGTGTGTGCGCGTGTGTGTGCGCATGTGTGTTACTGGTTATGTTTTCAAGATGAATGGCGTCACTGGCTGAACTGGTTTTACTTCTTATACGGTATACACCTCACAAAACACACACACACTCGCACACGTCTATGGTATTAGAGGTGTTTTTATGTCTTCAGAGGAAAGACGTCAATACTACTGGACACAAAACAGATGAATGATTTACAGAAAAATTAAACACAACAGCAGTGTGTGTGTGTGTGTGTGCGCAGAGTTCCACTCATATCAACATGTTTTCTGTTTTATCGAAGACTCTTTCAGAAATACAGAGTTTGTTGAAATGATCCGCTGTGGTCATTCTCACCTGTGTGTGTGTGTGTGTGTGTGTGTGTGTGTGTGTGTAACAGGTAGAGATTTGTGACAAACAAGTCAAACATGATCAGTAGAAATCAAACACAATTAAGACAGAATAAAAGAAAGACAGAGAGAGAGAGAGAGAGAGAGAGAGAGAGAGAGAGAGAGAGAGACAGGTTCTCTTACCTGTAGAGAGAGTAAGACAGGAGGCGTGTTGTCTGTCCTCATGAACACTTGATGTCCGCGTCTGAAAGATAAATGATACCCATCAGGACGTGCAGCAGTAACACACACTTAATTTCTCTCACACACACACACACACACATGCGTCTGTGTGTCTGCACATGCATGCAACGGCATGTGTGTAAACGTGTTTGTTCTTACACGTCTCTTCCTCGTTTCCTTTCATGAGAGCTCATGTCAATCCCTTCTGTGTGTGTCAGATCAGCACACACTCACATCCACACACACACACACACTCACACACACACTTGTGTTGTATGTCACAGAGGTGTGCGATCGAGCCCGCAGCAGAGAACACACTGACAGCAGACGCGCAAGTCAACCTCTCTTCTCTCTCTCTCTCTCTCTCTCTCTATTGACTGGAGGAAGGCTTGTGTTTGTGAGGTTCATCATGGTCCTAAAACCCTCAGTGTTGTTCTCAGTTTATTATAATATCTCACATCTCACATTTATTTGTGTGTCCTTCAGTAGCTCCATCTCATTTTATGCTGTACTGAAGTTAAATTAAATCATACCGTAATCCTAAAAATATCAATATACAAAAACAAAATGCTCATGAAACGCAGCAGATCATGTTCTTCTGACGAAATCCATTCACTCGTAAAGCTAAGAACTTGATTCATATGTGATATCGCAAATGTCCTGAAGCTAAAGTCTATTGTGTTTGCGCAAAACTGTACAGACAGGTCGAGTAAACAATATAATCTCTAGGTTTCCGCAGACAAGCCACAACGATGTTATACAATTGTGTTTGATAAAGTAAATATAATGAATATAGAGCAAGTGTGACTGAGATCACGAGAGTTTCTCTGATATCATTGATTCTCACAGACGAAAGAGAAAGAGTATTTCTTCAGTCCTGCTCTTCTTTATCTGGAATTCATCAGAGAAAATGTTTGTTTAGATTGAATTAGACTGAATGAGTGTCTCTCTGAGGACATGAGATCTATAACATCAATCTGCATCCGATCATTTAAAGAAACTCTTCAGAGATTCACTTCAGGGTTTATTGATCTTTGAGATTCATTCCATCAGAACGCTCCAGCGTGTTAACAACACTCCACACTAAACATCATGTACGATAAACCTTTAACATGAGCACATGATGACAGAATATCTTCTGTATTTAATAAACAGCTTGTGTTTGATGGACACACTGAAACTCAACACGACACAAACAGAATCAATGATTCCTCTCACCACTCGATCATTACTATTGAATCCCTCAGGCATGAGAAACACACACACACACACACACACACACGCACGCACACACACACACACACACACGCACACACGCGCACACACACGCACACACGCACGCACACAGAATTTTTTCAGATATCATTCAGTGTATAAATAAATGGCCATTTCTGACCTGCCAATAACTGACAAAAACACAAAAGTGTGTTTGTGTGTGTGTGTGTGTGTGTGTGTGTGTGTGTGTGTGTGTGTGTGTGTGTGTGTGTGTGTGTGTGTGTGTGTGTGTGTACTATTAAGTGACATGTGGATCAATCTTCCCACTGAGATCTGTGGTTATGAGATTACAGCACCCAAGAGAATACACACACACACACACACACACACATCTGATCTGAGCACATAACTCACAGTGTGTTTAATCATGACGACACGTTGAGAAGAGAACAGTTACCTGTGATTACAGCTGTGCATTACCTGCAGCAACACACACAAACACGCATGTGCGCAGATAATGACACACACACACACACACACACTCACTAAACCATTTCAAAGAAAAGAGATATTACACCAGATGGGTGGCCACAACACACACACACACACACACACACCGATGATAAAATGTCATGTGTGTTTTCTGATAACTGTACACACTAGATCAGATTCAATTTGTCTGATTTATATTTGTCAGTTAAAATCTGAACATTTAATTTGTCTGATTTCATTATTTAACACAACAAAACAAAGACACAGTCCTTTAAACAACACACACAGTAGATCCACTGACAAACCTCCATCATTGTGTGAGTGGAACACAGCCTTAATATTTCAGCAGTCACTCATTCATCATAAAGACTAACCTCACAACACATCTACTACTGCCAGACCAAACACACAACCGCACACACATGAGCAAGATCATAAACACTGACATGGCAGATCAACTTCATCCCAAACTATTGGACACAACATTGTCTCATTCCTCATGTCAGATTAAGAGACGATAGGAAATATTTCAACAGTTTAATATTCATTGGTCTCACACTAAGGCAGATTTAAAATAATCTAAACAAAAACATGTTTGTCAGGAGGATACTGTGGATTTATATGTTCTTTAAATAACTGACTCTTGCCTGTGTGGTTTTATTGTGTCGCAACGGCTTTAACAAAAACCCTGTTTTCTCTTCCTATTTTACAGGAGAAAATGCAAAATAAATGTGCTAATTTAAGAATCTTGTGGTTAACTTTAAAAACTACTGCTAGAGAAAACCAGCCTACAGTACAGATACTGTATGTGTCCCTTTTCCTGAGATCCAACTCTCGTGTGACTACTTGCCCCGGCCTCTCATTTATACATTAAACCTTGAACCAGAAACACATATTCATATTATCAGACCACGATCCCTTTATCACACAGACAGTCAGAACAGCACGAATATATACAGTATAAAGAAATATAACTTACTGTGACATTATAGAGATGACCGACCACACAAACACACTTCACTAAAGTCACGAGATGTGTGTGTGTGAGAGAGGAGAGAGAGAGAGAGAGAGAGAGAGAGAGAGAGAGAGAGAGAGGAAGCCCTTATGGTGACCTGGAGACTAGAAAGGAAACGACTCATCTTTACACACACACACACACACACACACATATAGCCAAACATACATACATTCACACACCATCACACTCACCCACACATACATACTGTATATACACACGTACACGTACAAACACACACTTTGTATATACACTATCACACATACACACACATAGGCAATTACTCAAGTACGCACACACATACAAACAAGCGCGCGCACACACCATCACACATACACACACAAACGCGCACACACACAAGCGCACACACCCAATAACACTACCCACACACAAGCGCTCACACACAAACACACAAACGCAATCATGCACACACAAACCATCACACACACAAGCGCACACACACACACACACACACACACTTCCTGCAGGCTCTTCACTACAGTAAAGACAAGAGTCTTTATCACCAAGAGATATAAACAGGACAGACACATGGAAGAGTGAGTGAGAGAGGCAGGTGGCACAGACATTATGGGATGTCAAAGTCACCACCATGGCACTGTCACTCATCTCCATGACAACATCATGACCTGGAAATAGACACACACTCACACGTGTGTTTGTTTGGTCCAAGTGCATAAATCAAGCAGACGTGAGCAGATAAAAGACGCCATGTAACGTTAATCATCGATGATGTCATCCCAACACATTTACATGATCTCACAGATATAAGGAAGAGCCCACATCTGAAGCTCAGGTCCTTTCATTCAGCAGCTGACGCTTTCTTCACACACGCCGGAGGAATCTTTCATTTACTGAAGAGCCCAAATCTGCAGCTCCTTCACATCATGTCACAAATTAATAACTGCTGAAAAAAGAGATTGTGTGTGAGCGTTGCTAAGTAACCATGAGCGTGACAGAATGAGCGCGCTGACACGTCTCCCAAACACCATCTCGCTCAAAAACACACTGAAAAGAGTTACTGAACATGACCTTCATTTACTTTCACTGACGGCAGTGATGAAAATCATCATTTCAAAACAAATAAAACAATAAAGAGTGAGTGCCAACGGACAATAAATGAAACACACACACACACACACACGTGAAGGTCGTCTCTGTCTTGTTCTCCATTATACTCAAAAGAAGAGACGTGGAGAGACATAAGGAGACAAAGTGAGACAGCGGCAGTCGTCTCTGCTCGCTGTGAAAGTGTCACAAACAGAACAGAGTAAAAACACAACAATCAGTGCAAAGATGTGTTTATAGATGTGTGTGTGTGTGTGTGTGTGTGTGTGTGTGTGTGTGTGTGTGTGTGTGTGTGTGTGTGTGTGTGTGTGTGTGTGTGTGTGTGTGTGTGTGTGTGTGTGTGTGTGTGTGTGTGTGTGTGGTGTGCATCGTATGAAAGAACAAATGTGAGGATGGAGGAATGAGGGGGTGTATTATGGCCTGGATCTCCGTGGCAACATGTAGAAGATTCTACTGCAAAGAAACCTGTAGTTTGATCCAAAGACCGCCTGAGAATCCAGAGAATACACACTGACCTCTAGTGGACATCACACACACTTCATCAGAAGTCATCATCAGGTTTTCACTGATTTACAAACCTTGTTGAAGCAAATGAAGAGTTTGATCCTAAACACCGTTTAGAAAGGCATTATGTTCTTTATTATGTTTTATTGTGTTAGTTAGCTGTATTGTGACTTAACTGCAGTTTTATTGATATTCATTGGAATGGACAGATAAAAAAAGCTTTTTGGAAATAAACTCTTCAAATATTTGATAATGTTCTGATATTATTACTGTAATTTTACTTCATTTTTTTACAGATTTTTACATAAACCCTCAATGAATCAGAATATTTTTCATGTTTATTTTCATATAGTCAAAAAACGTAACATTACAGAAAAAGACAACACATTTATAAGACAACAGAGGAGGGAGGTCATTTTATGGGGGAAAATCGATATTTTACTATTTATTTCTGGCGCCTCTGTCTCTCTGTCTGTCTCTCTGTCTCTGTCTCTCTCTCAAGATTCAAGATTCAAGATTCAAAAAAGCTTTATTGGCATGATAAAAAGTGTTTTACATTGCCAAAGCAGGAAGATTAAATATAAACATTCTGTATAACATTCTGTCTCTCTCTCTCTGTCTCTCTCTATGTCTCTCTCTCTCTGTCTCTCTCTCTTCTCTCTCTCTCTCTCTCTCTCTGTCTCTCTCTCTCTCTCTCTCTCTCTCTCTCTCTCTCTCTCTCTCTCTCTCTCTCTCTCTCTCTCTCTCTCTCTGTCTCTCTCTCTCTCTCTGTCTCTCTCTCTCTCTCTCTCTCTCTCTCTCTGTCTCTCTCTCTCTCTCTCTCTCTCTCTCTCTCTCTCTCTCTCTCTCTCTCTCTCTCTCTCTCTCTCTCTCTCTCTCTCTCTCTCTCTCTCTCTCTGTCTCTCTCTCTCTCTCTCTCTCTCTCTCTCTCTGTCTCTCTCTCTCTCTCTCTCTCTCTCTCTCTCTCTCTCTCTCTCTCTCTCTCTCTCTCTCTCTCTCTCTCTCTCTCTCTCTCTCTCTCTCTCTCTCTCTCTCTCTCTCTCTCTCTCTCTCTCTCTCTCTCTCTCTCTCTCTCTCTCTCTCTCTCTCTCTCTCTCTCTCTCTCTCTCTCTCTCTCTCTCTCTCTCTCTCTCTCTCTCTCTCTCTCTCTCTCTCTCTCTCTCTCTCTCTCTCTCTCTCTCTCTCTCTCTCTCTCTCTCTCTCTCTCTCTCTCTCTCTCTCTCTCTCTCTCTCTCTCTCTCTCTCTCTCTCTCTCTCTCTCTCTCTCTCTCTCTCTCTCTCTCTCTCTCTCTCTCTCTCTCTCTCTCTCTCTCTCTCTCTCTCTCTCTCTCTCTCTCTCTCTCTCTCTCTCTCTCTCTCTCTCTCTCTCTCTCTCTCTCTCTCTCTCTCTCTCTCTCTCTCTCTCTCTCTCTCTCTCTCTCTCTCTCTCTCTCTCTCTCTCTCTCTCTCTCTCTCTCTCTCTCTCTCTCTCTCTCTCTCTCTCTCTCTCTCTCTCTCTCTCTCTCTCTCTCTCTCTCTCTCTCTCTCTCTCTCTCTCTCTCTCTCTCTCTCTCTCTCTCTCTCTCTCTCTCTCTCTCTCTCTCTCTCTCTCTCTCTCTCTCTCTCTCTCTCTCTCTCTCTCTCTCTCTCTCTCTCTCTCTCTCTCTCTCTCTCTCTCTCTCTCTCTCTCTCTCTCTCTCTCTGGTGTCGTGTGAGCATGTAAAGGGCATGTAAATGTGTTTTACATCATCAGCGCTTGACCAGAGGTTTGTCTGACGTCTGTGTTTTATAATCCACTGCAGCGACCTGCTGGGATTCTGGGAATATTTTCATCCAGATTCTACTACATTCCTCAGGGAACTTCACAGCTCTTTCCAAAACACTCATGACAAAAGCAGAAATGAAAGAGAGCGAGCACATCATGACTTTTACACAATATGAGATTTAGGGAATTAAAGAAATGCTTTCTTGTGTCGCATTAGGATTAAACTGAAGGTCTGAACATAACTACGTGTTGTCACTTAAAGCCCTCAGAAACCAACATTTATAAAATCACATAACAATAAGACACAATGAAATGATGAAATAATACAAATGCACCACACACACAAAACCACCTTCAAATTATTCCTCAATGGTGCATGCGCTCGCACACACACACACACACACACACGCAGACGCAGACGCGTGCGCACATGAGTGAGTGAGTGTGTGTGTGTTGTATTTTCGGTCGTATAACACTGTAAGCAGAAAAGGAGGAGATTTTTGGATGGGAAATATGGGTGTTTTAAAAAAAAGAAGAAAGTTATATATGAACGACATGATAGATCCTCTGTATCTCTTACTTAACCAAGAGCTCAGTAATGTAATGTACAGGCTGTTATCTCAGAAATAATAAAGTAAGACATTACGTTAATATGTCACGAATAGGCAATTTGGTTTAATCATAATGTCACATATGTTATGAAAATATACATTTATTTTTAATTTGACAAAATAACCCGTCAAAATGATTTGCTGCATCCAGGTTACTGTGTGTTATTCGTTTTGAGAGGTTGTTATTTGGGAATAACGAACCTGCAAATGTTGCGACTGGCCAATCAGAATCAAGCGTTCCAACCAGCCGTGTGATAAGACTGGTTAATATTTAATAAAACATCAACATCCAAATCATTTCAGATTAAATCAATATTTCACGTCTGTTTTTTGGGTGTCATGTCATTAGAATGATGATGTTTCTCTCAATTGTAAGGACAAACATCTGGGATTGTTTTACGTCTCAGTTATTTCCCTTCACACACTTCGTTCACGCTTATAAATGTCTCAATACCGTTACGATCGTCGTCTAATCTGTGAAAATAAAGCCAACATCATTTATTATAAAGACAGCACATACAGTACTGATGCTTGCTTTGAAATGAAACATGTTAGTGTTGTTATTGTAGCGAGTGAGCACTATTTGTCATCTTATGCAAAAAAATGTCCTTTATGCAAATCCTTTCTCACACAAATGATGTGTCATATTAGCAGTGTGTATTTCTCTCTTTTGTTAAATGTTATAATCGCTTACACACACACACTTTAATTTCACACAGAGCATTTGAAGAATGTTTCTAAATCTGTAAAGTAGTTAATAGCTTTCAGTGAAGTGATTAAAGACAAAGAGAGCAGCAGACGCTTTCTGTTTGAATCTTCTCAAACTTCTGAAGAAGAAACTAAAACAAAAGAGTTCATACATCCTCACAATCTCTCCATCTGAGGTCATCTGCTGTTACATCAATACATTGTGTCGTGTGTGTGCATGAGTGTGTGTCTGTGTGTGTGCCAGTGCGTTTGTGTCTATGCGAATGTACCCAACTCATCCACTTGGTTTTGGGTTGCTTAAAGAACCGTTCAGTCAAAGATTATTATAGAATATATTGTATAAAACCTATTTTCACTACCAAGAAAACTTGGAACCATTCAGCCAAAAAGTTTTCTTCAATTCAATTCTATTTTAAGCATATAGTTTCTTTTTGTGAGATTTGTGTTTAAAAGAAGACACAAACTTGTTCAATGTTCTCTGAACAATACATTTTGGGCCGACAAATAAAGTCATTCAACAACATCACCAGAGGATGCTTTACAACACTCACTAGATAGACACTATAAATACACACACAGTC
>CM074094.1:21100114-21135114 GCA_037178815.1 Barbatula barbatula
ATTCACAGACCCTCAGAGACCACTGACCGCCATCACCCACCACCCCCCAGCCCAAACACACCTGATACAGAGAGTCTACAGTCATCACAACATCTCCTGTCAGGTGCCCCAACACAGCAGAACTCATCAGACAGCAGCACAGAGAAACCACAGATCGCTCTGCTCATCGATTCCAATGGAAAATTCATCGACATGAATAAACTTTTCCCACGACACACAGCCGTTAAACTTTGGTGTCCGAACACTGATAAAGCCCTGGAACTCCTGACAGAAGGTCAGCTGGGCCGCCCCAGCCACATCATAATCCACACAGGCACAAATGACCTGCGGAACAAACAGGACCGAGTGTCCGAGTCCCTCAGAGCTGTGGTGGATAAAGCTCGACACACTTTCCCCAACTCAAAAATAATCCTCTCCACTTTGCTCCAGAGGAGAGATTTCCATCCTGACACAATCAACAAAATCAATGCCAGCATCTCCAGACACTGCGCCCTCCTGCCTAATGTCCACCTGGCCCACCATCCAGACCTGGACACTGACTGTCTGTATGATCACGTCCACCTGTATAAAAATCTGACACATATCCTTGCAAAGAGACTCAAAGATGTTGCTTTTAGCAGAACCGACCAAACAAGCCCCAGGAGGAGTAGAAGCAGCTTTAATTCAGCCATCCCAATGAGACAAACTTCAAGAGACAAAATCCCACCCAGTACATCATCCAGAGCCCCAACGCCCAGACAGGAGTCACACAGACAAAGACTTTTCTACAAACGGCCCACAGCTCCTGCAGAACACCACACAGCACCAGAACCCCGTCCACAGCAGACGCCGCCCCTGCCAGGGAAAATGAGCTACGCCCAAGCTGCCAGCGGAGGAATAAACCAAACCAATGTTGATCTGCATGACATTCAAAACATGCTAAGTATCATCTGCTCTCACATACTAACACACAACAGACAGATGTAAGAAAACTAATGTTGTTAATGTTCTAAGTTCCTATCACAACATTATCTTATCTGCATTCATCTTGATTTTCTTATTTTTTTTTCTCAAAACAGCAAACAAAACAAAACCTCTGTTTCATTAATAGTTTGTGATGAAATCATTTAGTATTTCCATGTGGAATATTCAAGGTCTTAATTCATCAGTCTTTGGCCTGAAGAGCAGAAATACTGACTTCATGAAAGAAATCCAAGACTTAGATGTCATAATTTTACAAGAGACCTGGTGTAGAGAACATGAGTCCACTTGTTGTCCCTCAGGATACAGAGAAATAATATTACCATCAGTCAAACTCACATCAGTCAAACAGGGCAGAGACTCAGGAGGCATAATAATCTGGATTAAATCACAATGGTCCATAGAATTGGTAAAAAAGCAACAATACCATGTGTGGCTGAAAATAAAAAATGGCATCATATCACAATCCCAGCCAGTCTTCCTATGTGTCATATACATCCCTCCCCTCGAGTCGCCCTATTATCAAGAAGAAACTTTTCTAAATCTAGAGCAAGAAATCAGTCATTTCCAGACGCAGGGAAATGTGCTGCTCTTAGGCGATCTGAACTCTAGGACCGGTGTAGAATTAGATTTCATAGATTCACACGGCACCCGATTCATTACTGGCAATAATAACACATGTTACCGTTCGTATCCACCCAGACTAAACTGTGATAAAATAGTGAACTCTCATGGAAAGCAGCTGCTGCAGCTCTGCCGAAGTTTAGATTTATACATTATTAATGGCAGATTAAGAGGGGATTCTTTCGGTCATTACACATACAGCTCAGGTCTTGGTAGCAGTACAGTAGACTATGCAGTCACAGATCTGGACCTTTCATCTTTGAGAGCATTCACAGTCAAACCTTTAAAACCTTTCTCAGACCACAGCCAAATCACACTCTATATCAAACAATCTGAAACAATAACCAACACTATCAGGAAACACTGTCCAATGAACAAAATAGCATCATTCAAATGGACACAAAACAGTGACACAAATTACACCAGTGCCATCAGATCCACAGAAATACAATCTCTCTTGCTTTCATTTCAAATGCATCAATACCCTAAAAATCAACTTGGCATTAACCAGGAAGTGAAAGATCTCAATTCGATCTTCTACAAAGTAGCACAAAAAAGTGATCTGACACGCACCAAAACAAAGAAAAAGAAACTGGACACTGACAAATGGTTTGATTCAGATTGTGGGGTTCTAAGAAAAAAACTTAGAACTTTATCCAACCAAAAACACAGACAACCACAAAATCAGGAACTCCGTCTTCAATACTGTGAGGCATTGAGACAATATAAAGCCACTCTCCGACATAAAAAAGCCAAATTTATGCAGGACCAAATTGAAGAAATTGAAAAATCATTAAATTCAAACAAATTCTGGAATAAATGGAAATTATTACACAAACCAAACCAAGAAGATCTGGCAATCCAAGATGGAGAGATATGGAAAAATCATTTCCAAGAATTATATAGCTCAATTGAGATTAAAAATAATAACCAAAACGAAATCATAAAAAAATTAGACAATTTGGAAAGATCAATTAAAGCAAATCAAAACCCTTTAGATTTCCCAATAACAATGAAGGAATTAGAAGAGAGATTGAGAGTACTGGAATCTAAGAAAGCCTGTGGTGTCGACGGCCTCTTAAATGAGATGCTGAAACACACAGATGAAAACTTTACACTGGCGATCCTGAAACTCTATAATGATGTTCTGTGTGCTGGTTTCTTCCCTGAGATCTGGAATCAGGGCCTCATCAGTCCCATCTATAAGAACGGAGATAAACTGGACCCGAACAACTACCGAGGCATCTGTGTAAACAGTAATCTGGGGAAGGTTTTCTGTTGTATTCTAAACACAAGACTCACAGACTTCCTTATGAAGCACAATGCCTTGAGTAAATGTCAAATTGGCTTCCTCCCTAGATGTCGCACATCTGACCACATCTTCACCTTACAGACATTAATAGATAAACATGTACATCAAAACAAAAGACAAATTTTCTCTTGTTTTGTAGACTTTAAGAAAGCGTTCGATTCAATTTGGCACGAAGGGTTATACTTAAAACTGCTGAATAGTGGAATAGGGGGGAAATTCTATGATTTGATCAAATCAATGTACACGGCCAGTCAATGTGCTGTCAAAATTAAAAACAAAAGAACAGAGTTTTTTCTCCAGAGGCGCGGAGTGAGACAGGGCTGCAGTTTAAGTCCAACCCTCTTTAACATCTACATCAATGAACTGGCCAATATATTAGAGCAATCTCCCCGTCCTGGTCTCAATCTATATGACACAGAAATAAAGTGTCTCCTGTACGCAGATGACCTGCTCCTCCTCTCGCCCAGTAAAGAAGGTCTTCAGGAGAGTCTGAATCTGCTGGAGGATTACTGTCAATCCTGGGCATTGACAATAAACCTACAAAAAACTCAAATAATGACTTTTCAAAAACGATCTCAAAAACAAACACACACATTCACACTATCACACAGAACCATCCAAAGCACTAAAGCATACACTTACCTCGGCCTAAAAATCACGCCGACAGGTAACTTTACAATGGCAGTGAATGAACTCAAAGAGAAAGCGCTTAGGGCCTTCTATGCCATAAAAAGATCTATTAAAATGGACATCCCAACCCAGATTTGGCTCAAAATTTTTAAATCAATAATTGAACCAATTATATTATATGGCAGTGAAGTGTGGGGTCCATCTATAAAATGTGATTTTGTAAATTGGGATAAACATCCGATTGAAACTTTGCATTTGGAAATCTGTAAGAGAATACTTAAAGTCCAAAGGAAAACACCCAACAACGGATGCAGGGCAGAATTAGGCCAATGCCCTCTCCTCCTAAACATTCAAAAAAGATCCATTAAATTCTGGAAACACTTAAAGACAAGTGAGCCAAACACATACCATTATAAAGCCCTGAAAGACCAAGAGCTACGATTAGCAAAGAGTCCTCTGTGTCAGCTGATACTGAGACTGACCGACCTCACAGAGACAGACATCACACAACACCACAACACTCACACACTCACAAATATACGACCCAACCAGATTATAAACACACAAAAAGATCATTACATCACACACTGGAAAAACACCATTCAAAACCAACACAAACTTGAATGTTATTCGGCACTAAATCGAGATTTTATCTTTGCAAACTACCTGATGACAGTGACCGATGTGAAGCTGAGAAAATCACTGACAAAGTACAGACTCTGTGATCACAGTTTAGCCATCGAGACGGGCCGGAGGAGACAAATATGGACCGCTCGTGAGGAGAGATTCTGTTCTCACTGCAGTCTGAGAGTGATAGAAACAGAGCTCCACTTCCTCACTGAATGCCCAAAATATCAAAACATCAGAGATCAATACTATCCCAAAATTAACAACATATTTCCCCATTTTACAAACTGCAGCCCAAATGAAAAACTTCCATTTATTCTTGGGGAAAAAACTGAGTGTGCAAATATAGCTGCAAGATTTGTTGCCTCTTGCCATATCCTGAGGGACACATGAACATTCAATAAATATATATAAGAAAGATTCCTAAAAAAAAAAGAGAGAGAGAGAGAGAGAGAGAGAGAGAGAGAGAGAGAGAGAGAGAGAGAGAGAGAGAGAGAGAGAGAGAGAGAGAGAGAGAGAGAGAGAGAGAGAGAGAGAGAGAGAGAGAGAGAGAGAGAGAGAGAGAGAGAGAGAGAGAGAGAGAGAGAGAGAGAGAGAGAGAGAGAGAGAGAGAGAGAGAGAGAGAGAGAGAGAGAGAGAGAGAGAGAGAGAGAGAGAGAGAGAGAGAGAGAGAGAGAGAGAGAGAGAGAGAGAGAGAGAGAGAGAGAGAGAGAGAGAGAGAGAGAGAGAGAGAGAGAGAGAGAGAGAGAGAGAGAGAGAGAGAGAGAGAGAGAGAGAGAGAGAGAGAGAGAGAGAGAGAGAGAGAGAGAGAGAGAGAGAGAGAGAGAGAGAGAGAGAGAGAGAGAGAGAGAGAGAGAGAGAGAGAGAGAGAGAGAGAGAGAGAGAGAGAGAGAGAGAGAGAGAGAGAGAGAGAGAGAGAGAGAGAGAGAGAGAGAGAGAGAGAGAGAGAGAGAGAGAGAGAGAGAGAGAGAGAGAGAGAGAGAGAGAGAGAGAGAGAGAGAGAGAGAGAGAGAGAGAGAGAGAGAGAGAGAGAGAGAGAGAGAGAGAGAGAGAGAGAGAGAGAGAGAGAGAGAGAGAGAGAGAGAGAGAGAGAGAGAGAGAGAGAGAGAGAGAGAGAGAGAGAGAGAGAGAGAGACAGAGAGTTTTGGTGGTTTTGGTTATAAATATGAAGTCAGTCACCTGTATGAAAGGCCCATTAGTTGCTGGGCAACCACTGAAAGTCTGCTGTAAAACCCTCTCACTGATGCATCACTCTGTGTGTGTGTGTGTGTTTGTGTGTGTTTGTGTGTGAGTGTGTGTGTTGCCTCTCTCCGTCTCCCCGGGAGAAACTCAGAAGAGACATCACATCCACACACGTCACCGATTGGCTAATGGCAGAAATAAGTGATGATGTCATAATAGTTTGAGCAGGTGACTTCACACCTCATTCCACTGGATTCCATAAAGAAACAAAATTACATGTCAAACACAAATGTGTCTCCGTCATTCACTTCATTAACACAACAGATCCAAAAGTCATTGATAATCAGCACGGCCATAACCTTTCACAACCGTGTGTTTGTGTTTCTGTAGCCTCTCCCTCAAATATAAACATACAATCCAAATCAGTATCTCAGAGTCTTTAACAAACCCAGGAACCTCTGCTCACTGTTTTCTGACGGCTCTGTGATGCATTTCACCTCATGAATTTATCATTCAGTCCATTAAAGTTTAAATATTTCCTTTAGACACCTACACACCTACACATCTGTATCTACATCTACACATCTACAAACCTAGACATCTGTATCTACATCCACACCTACACATCTACACTAACACATCTATATATCTCTAAACATCTACACCTCTGCACATCTACATATACATTTCTACATCTATATACACACCTTCACATCAATAAATCTACACCTACACATATATACATCTAAACCTACACATCTGGATAAGCATAAACACATCTATACATCTCTATACTTTTAAATCCACATCTCTACATCCACACATACACATCTACACCTACACATATATACATCCACACATCTACACACACATATATATATATATATATATACACACCTACACATCTGTACATCCACACCTACACATATATATATCTATACATCCACACCTACACTGCGTATCTGGAATGTAAATGTAACAAATATTAATGATGAAAACATATTATAATTATATGAATGTGTTTTGAATTATAATCACTAAATGTAAATATACAATACAAATAAACACAAAGCTAAATATTTTATCTCTAACATCTTTTCACTCTAAAGTATTTTTAGAGAGAGATACATGGGGAGGGGCTTCACTGCGTCAGATATACATCACTTTCTCACAGCTGATTGGTCCAGTTTTGGTTTGCGATCTCTAACCCAGAATAAAAGCTTCTCCGAAGCAGGTTAGCCGTGTAGCCTTAGTTACCATGGCGAAAAAGCCCGTTCAAAACCAATCCACTTTCTTGAGCCCAAAACTGCTCAAACTAAACACAAACTTTCCTCAGTAAAAACCCAAACCAGCTTTGTGATACAGGCCACTGCTCACTTAATATAAACAGCCCACTTAGATCAATAGGATCAAGTCAGTTAGATATACCGAGGGTTCACTCTAAACAAGGTGAATCCACTTTAAGCTTTTATGCCGCCAGTAGCTGGAATCAGCATCCAGAAGAGATCAGATGTGCCAAAACATTATCAACATTCAAATGCAGACTGAAAACTCATCTGTTGAGTTGTGCATTTACTGAATGAGCTCTGTGCTTTGTCCCAACTGACTGCACTATATTTGATCTATAATCAGTTTATTCTAAACTGTTTTAATTAACGTTTTTATCATTTTAAAGGTTTTTATTTACTTGTTCTATTGTTGTAATTATTTTATGTAAAGCACTTTGAATTAGCATTGTGTATGAAATGTGCTATATAAATAAACTTGCCTTACCTAACACATCTAAACGTCTACGTCTACACATCTGCATCTACACTTACACATCTCTACACATCTACATGAACACATCTACACATCAGTCCGATTTCTGGGATCATATATGTTTAAAAATACTGGCTAGGAGAAATATTCAAACAAATACGTATATCGCCAATGGGCTAAGTTTATGGAATAATGGTGATAAGCAATTGAAATAGTGTAGTTCAGTTTGTACATTAAAAAGGTTTAACAATGCGGTAGTAAATTCTTTAAATCTGGACTTCTTCGTCTACTCGTGTACACATCATCTGTAAATTGAGTTCAGACAGGTAGAGGATTTCCATCATTTCTTTATCCGTGTAACAGCCTTCACACGCTACGCAATCTTTCACCCATAAATCTAGAGGGATTTCATGCTTCTGTGCTTCAGAAATATAAAACATGTCTCCAGCAGAGGTTTGGATCCAAAACACAGATTCATCAACATGAGAACAAACAACAAATAAACACAACACATTTTAAACTTCATTTACATCGGTCAATGTTATTTTTGAAGATGATGTTATACCGGCGGTTTCTTCGACAGGGTTTATAATGGCTTTAAAACAGCTGATCATGAAATAAACCAAGAAAAGTTCATAAAGAACAGTATGAGAAAAACAATGGAAGAGACAAAAAACTTTACTGAACACGAGACTTCTCTCTCTCTCTCTCTCTCTCTCTCTCGCTGTCTGTGTCACACACTAGCATCAGTTCTTGTTGTTGTTGTTGAGTTTTCTACAATGGTTCAATTCAACTGGGATGTTCAGTGACTCGAGCGTTCAACCATCACTAAACGAATGTGTGTGTGTGTCTCATCAACACAATGCTGTCAGTCACTGGTGTGAGGTCATCCTAGAGTTCACTTTTAATTTCACAGCTGAAACACACACTGAGATCATGACGTCTGTGACGCGCTGTCAATCATCACATTTATTACACAAATAAACATTAAAACACCACACACTATAACTCCAGTGTATAAACATGCTCTCATGACACAAGTGTGACACAATCACTCACAATTTCAAATTTAACATAAATGTTTGGATGGAATTGTGAGACAAACTGCACAACACATCTGGATTAAGATATACATTAACTGTTAAACGACCAATGAAACTTCAGTAATCTAACATATTAGTAGAGAAGGTCAGAAGACGCTCTTGAGATCTCATCACATACTGAAAGAGACTCTTAAAGCCCCAGTGAAATCACTATGAACATTTTTTTCTTTTATTAAAAATAAGTTAGCCTTACGGACACCAATGAACTGATTCCCATTAAGAAGAGATAAGCGTCCGAAACATCTAGAAATTCCATGACATCATGCTACACTTCAGCTTCTTGTCAACGTTCTCGTCCAATCAGATCCACTTTAGAATCGAACAGTTATTAAATCCTACATGGTGATGTAAACATGATCTTAATTCCATGTTAGTGTCACGTGAGCCGCTGCAAGCTTCAGAGACACGAGCACAGAGCTGATCATATCCGTCGATCATACTCGTAAATCCGCCGCGAAAACAAACTACACAGAATGTTGTATGTTAAGGCTCAATAAAAGAGATCAAACATCAGTGACATGCAGCAGTGTAAATAACAGGCTTCAAACGACACATCATTGCTATCACTGATCTTTTCAATAAACTTAAACACCGCTGTGGCTATCACGCTGTTAAATAAAGTTTTGTCAGGCTGACTGTGTGCCGTAAACTGGTTATTTCAAAAGGGGGCGGGGCCACTGGATGTGTCTCGTACTCTCCCCTTTTTTTAGTCGAAATTGACCTTTTTCACGTTTGCGTGTTTCTCAGGAGCAGAAGTGGTCATAGATGGGTAAATGTCTGTAGCAGTGAATGAGAGACTAGCACAAATATATGCTTTGCATGAAAAAAGTCAGTTTCATTGCGTTCCATGGTGTTTCACTGGGACTTTAACCTGATGTTCTGACTCGGACACATGTAAACTGAATCTGAAATATGACTGAACCTCCCGAAAACGGAAACCTTTAGACAGAAAATATGAGATGATCTAATCTTCTCTATAGGAGGGTCCTCTCTGTTTGTACTCTTTACACTAACTTTTTTTCATATGAAAAGCTCCTGTGAAACATTGTAAAAAGCTCTATATAATGAAGCTCGACTTGGGCTCGAAGACATGAAAAACAAGAACAGATCAAGGGGGGGCCGGGACGAGCAGGGGGAGTTTCAGGAATGGGGGCCGGGGTTAAAAAAAAAAACCCCGAAAAAAAAAAAAAAAACCCCAACAAAAAAAAAAGAGGAGGGAAGGAGCCCGCCGCCCACACACCAACACCAACAACAACCCCCACACAAAAAAAAAAAAAAAAAAAAAAAAAAACCGGCCCCCCGAAAAACAAGGGGCCCGTTCTTCGTACGTCGCTTATTACATCCGAGATCAAAAGACACATCCAAGATGATATCATCGTGCTAATCATGATCCGGCTAATTGGGTTCTTCGAACACACCTGTTGTTTATGATAAGTATCGCTGGATTGCGTTATCTGAGATCATTGCGCGTTCTTGCACTGGTTTAAAAGGGGATATGTATCGATAGTAGAAACAATGATCAGCAACGCTGTGATTGGCTGTTCAGCATGGCTAAAGAACACGCCCAGTTTTCCTCTCAAGCAGAACAAGAGCTTTTAATGGAAGGTTATGCCCAATTTGAACATTTAATTCAAACAAATTAAATGCATAAATGGTGTCCATGTCAGATGTTTCTATCAATCACTTTCTACAGTATGTATTTTTTATTTATTTCATATTTACATATGTCAGAGCCACCACGGGACCCACTAGAACATGGGAACAAGTAAATGTGAAGTACAAGAATATTCTACAAAATGGAAGCCTTCACTTCTTATACAGTCCTTATGTAAAAAGCCACTGTTAAATGATGTGTCTATTTATGACAGCCACAAAGAAAAAGGCTGAAAGATTACAGGTGGTGGTCCTGCACCCCCACAATATACCCCAGCAGAAGAGTGGCCCTTGGGTTGAATTAAACCGACCCAGTGTGGAGGGCATCCTGGGGGCAGCTCTTCCTTATACCCAAAGCCAGGGACCAGTAGCAGCAACACCTACATTACTGTTAGGCTAAATTAGCTTTTATTTCTCTTAGTATACTGTAAAATGGTTTGTTGCTGCATTAAATGAATTTGGTACAGTCATTTCAAATGTTTGTGAAAGTGAAAACTAATAAACTTTGTTCATTTAAAATATGTTGCCATGAGTTATTGATCACATTATTTTTTTACAGTGTAGTTAATTGTAATGACATTATTCCCCCCCCCAAGAGTGCAACACATTGTAATACCCATTTATTTCCATTGCACGTCCTGTGAAGAAATCCTCTCAGATGGAGGAAGAACCTGTAAGTGCATAAATAACTTAACTATAATTTGTATATACTTGTGTACCTTTCTTTCTGTCTGCAACATGAGTTGCAGGAGTCCACACCTAGAGAAAGGCTACAGAAAGGCTCACAGAACAGTCTGCACAAAGAACTGCTGATACAGAGGTGGGCAGTGTTGTACTTTTGTCTTTTGTTGCATGAGGCATGTTTTGACCCTTTTTTTCACAAAATTACACCGGGTGACATCCGTTCCCTATATAAGCGGCATCTTTAACCAAAAATAGAGTATTTTGAGAAATTAGAGGAGAAATTGAATCGAAAACTTGAAAGAGAAAAATTTCACTGGAGATAGAGTTGCTTCAGAGTAAGTGCTAATACACTATTTCACACATAGTAGTATTGCTGACTTTCCATAACTATCTCTTATTGCAGGCAAAATATGACTTGCTGGCTTTTCTTTATAAAGAATCTTTTAAATAAACTCAAGAAACTAAGCATATTTGTCTTGTCTTTTATTATATTCAAAAATGGTGTTCCACAATTCTGTCCCGTGCAGCTCTGCCACTAGGTTGGTTCAAGTGCACCGGCTGGAGGTCATCATCAGGCTTCACCCCCACCACAGGGTTCCTCTCCTTTCTGATGGTGGCAATGTTATGCAGTATGGCACATGCAACAATTATGTCACAGGCCCTGTCAGGTGCAACCCTCAGACTTTTCAGACACTGAAATCTTCCTTTTAGTTGCCCAAAGGTCATTTCAATGCTTGTCCTGGCTAGAGCTGCATTGTAACGGGTTTGTGGACCAGGGTTTGGCTCAGGGAAGGGCGTCATAAAATACTGCCTGCAGGCATAGCCCCTGTCTCCAAGCAGGATCCTGTCAACATCCCCTGTATAATGGAAAAACGCAGTTCTGTTAGGCTCAGCATAATACTGTGTATAATACTGTGAGCTTGAAATGTATATGTTCCCTTACCACGTTCAAATAATGTGCATAAATGTGACTCTCTGAAAATTCTTGAGTCATGTACTGATCCTGGCCATTTTGCTTCCACATTGGTGACGTGGAGCATAGAGTTACACACCATCTAAGAGATTTTAGTCAGTCAACTGCATACTTTTTGATTTCATTACTTTTTTTCCATGAAATAATCTGGAGTATTATAAATTGTAATAGTAATTTACCTGCACATTTACACTATGAACGCCCTTTCGCTTCACAAAAGCCCCCTCATTATATTGATATTTTATAATTATAAAATTATATTTTGCCTGGGGGGCCTTGAAGTTGATGGGGACATGTGTGCAGTCTATGGCACCAGTCACGTTAAGGAAGCCTGAAGGACACAAACTGTTATTCATACTTATTGGTATGGTTATGATTGCATGTCATTAACAATTATAAATGTACTTGCAATAGCTAAACAATCCTGCGGTTTTAAGTGGCTTAGAAATAACACAAACCCCCTAAAAACTGCTTGAGCGCCAGGTAAAGTTTGCGAATGCACACAGTCTGTGCTGTTGTTAAAGCCAGACTCCTCCGTGTTAAACACGTAATGTGTCGTTCCAACAAATGAATGATGTAAATAACACCCTTACGAGAAAAACGGTATCTCTCAACGATGACGCTATCGCGCTGCGCTAAATGATCCTGTCTATTCATTCGAAAAGCTCTGCGAATTATTCTTGCACCTTCCGCAACAGCGTTGCTGTCGTAAAAATGCACAAGACGTGTGCTGCGCAGATGAGAGTGGGGGGGAAGGGGGGTTACTCACAGTTCTGATGTCGCCGCGTTCTGGTACTGTTGGCTCCGGCAGAGCAGCGAGTGTCCGCACGCTTGACCCATCGCGCATCGCGCCGGTACCGCGCAGAGGGATGATGGGGATGAGCAGACTGTCTCTCTGCGCGTCTCTCCGGTGACTGGAGCGGGCTGGGCGCGCGCTGTAATAGATCCGCGAGGAGCGCGCGTGTGCGTGTGATCTGTGATCGATTGAAAGGCGGATCCTCTCTGTGAACAAACATCATCAGATCTTCATCATGTGCATGACCGACACACAGCAGATCACTCACGAGAAACGTGACTTTTCTGGGTAAAATATACATCGAATTAGACCATTCTTACTACATAATCATGAACAACTACATTCATGGGAATTTATTTTGAGAAAATAACGTTTTTTCGTTTTTCAAATGACATTTAGGCCTTAATTTGATTATATTTGAAATAACAGAAAGGTTTGAGTAATGACCCTTATCTAAAGGAATGTGTGACATCATGCAGGACTTCAGTGACATCATCAAGGCTCCATGTTGTGAGGTCATGACGGATGTCATACAGTTTAAAAGTGATATAGTCACAAAACAAAGAAGAGAATGTAAAAACAACATGTTACTGAACAGTTACTGTATAAGTTGACCAATCACTTAAATTCAAATTGATCTCTTAACACCATTTAAAGAAGGACTAACAAATGAAGAGTTTGGTTCCAAAAGGAGACAACTCTGTTTTTAAGCGTGTTAGTTGGCTGTATGTTTGTGTTATCATGGCTTAAGAAAAACTGAAGTTTGATTGAAATGAATTGGAAAGCACAAATAAAAAAACATGATTTTGTTATCTCATGTTGGAACCAAACTCTTCGTACAGTATAGATGAATATGTTACGTGTTTTCATCCTCTGACAGATGAAGATGTTTATCAGTAAACATTCTGACACATGCGTGTAAAAGTGTTTAGTTTGTATAACATTAAAAGACCTCCTGACAGATTCACGAGACCTGTCCGGAACAGATTGGCAAAGTTTACACAGCACACACACTAAATATCTGTCTGCCAACTCGGTTAATTAGAAAATCCTCATGGAAACACAATCTGGGCCAATTCTAAAGGGACATCAGTGTCATTCAACAGAAAACAAACAGAGCTTACTCACAAAAACAAGATTTATCAGACGATAAACACCAAACACAACTGCACAAACACTGATAAACACACACACGACTGTGTTTGAACTGCAACAGCTCGGGACCACAGTGCATCATGGGAAACACAGCACAGTCACAGAGCAATATTCAACAAGACACAACATCTCATTGATATAAAACCACTCATATGAAAGAACGTCTCGGATGTTTCAGGAGTCAGAAAAGAAAAGAAGAGATGTCAGCAATGTGCACACACAGTTTTCTGGGATTGAACTCATGATGTTTGTGTTGCTAACACGATTCTTCACCGGTAACAGCAGTGGACAGATGGGAATTCAATGATCCATGAACAACTCAAGAGTCTTTCTTTTCTCACCAATTTGAAAATGTTATCATTTTATTTAATAAAGCATGTCCATCCATCAAACCTTGATCATGACATAACCTTTATTATATCAGAGTGAGCTAGGGAGTGAGGAGAGAGAGAGAGAGAGAGAGAGAGAGAGAGAGAGAGAGAGAGAGAGAGAGAGAGAGAGAGAGAGAGAGAGAGAGAGAGAGAGAGAGAGAGAGAGAGAGAGAGAGAGAGAGAGAGAGAGAGAGAGAGAGGAGGGAAGGGAGGAGGAGGAGAGAGAGAGAGAGGAGAGGAAGGAGAGAGAGAGAGAGAGAGAGAGAGAGAGAGAGAGAGAGAGAGAGAGAGAGAGAGAGAGAGAGAGAGAGCAAGTGAAGGAGAGAGAGAGAGAGAAGAGAGAGAGAGAGAGAGAGAGCGAGCAAGTGAAGGAGAGAGAGAGAGAGAGAGAGAGAGAGAGAGAGAGAGAGAGAGAGAGAGCGAGCAAGTGAAGGAGAGAGAGAGAGAGAGAAGAGAGAGAGAGAGAGAGAGAGAGAGAGAGAGAGAGAGAGAGAGAGCGAGCAAGTGAAGGAGAGAGAGAGAGAGAGAAAGAGAGAGAGCGAGCAAGTGAAGGAGAGAGAGAGAGAGAAAGAGAGAGAGCGAGCAAGTGAAGGAGAGAGAGAGAGAGAAAGAGAGAGAGCGAGCAAGTGAAGGAGAGAGAGTGTGTAAATAAATAAATGTGAAAATGTAAACATTTCTAAATACATAAATGCATAAAAGAAATACAAAATAAATTAATGTTTTAAAAAAATTAATACGTTTCAATATTTTCTGTAATTTTTATAAAATTAATTTCTGTATTTTTTTATTTATTTTCGCTTTTTACATTTTTTACATTTCTTCATGGATTTATTTTGTATTTATTTATTTTAAATTTTGGCAGTATAGGGCTTCCAATGTCAGCACACTAACCACAGGGCTATTGGTGCTTTTATGTCCTTCTGGTGGTTGGCAACATTATCAATTAAATATCAAACCTGAGTAAACAATCCATGTCCAGTAATGCGCAACGAGGTCGTGAACAGACGGTGGTCCCAGCAAACACAGAAAGTTCCCCTAACGTTAGTTTTTGGTTCCCTTTTGGAGTTTTTTTGGGGACCAAAAAGAACATTTTAAGAATGTTCTTTTCAGGATGTATTTTTTTTAAATAACGTTCCCAGAACGTTGGAGTTTGTTTTAAAAATAACCAGAAAATAATGTTGGTTATTGTTTGTTTTTTTGCAACCGGAAAATAACCAGAAAGAAATGCCCTTTCATGACTGAAAAGCATACACTATATAAGCTAAATCTATATACAATCATAAATCCATGTGTATTTCTTTAGTGCCGTTGTCAGTTACTATATTTGTGTGCTCGAGCACCTGCCGCACACCCCGTCATTTCAAAATGAACGGTCATTTCGTCTTAACTCATCCACTAACACACATTCGTTTAGCTGTTCATTTTTTTATTTAAAAATGTACAGGTTTGAGAGTAAACTTAATATTCGCTTTATTTGACTAATATCTAAATCAACAGACCATGATGTAAGGACATCTGACCAAGCACGAGACAAATAAGACATCCATGAAATACACACATATTCAAGATGACATTGCACAAGCCATGTTGCTAGTAGTTTAATACTTTCTTTATCTAAAAAACTAATATATCCAGCTAGAAATGTTGCCATTCACATTGCCCAAATTTATTTTAAGCCATACTTGCGCAACTCCACTCATTATCAAGGACACAACCCAGATAACTAACAGAGGTTCTATCTGCCATTACACAGTCACCTACTCAAACAGAAATATTACATGATTTACTCAAATTTCTTTTAGACCCAAATAATATTGATTCTGTTTTTCCTAAATGTGATGACAGTTTATTTTCAGATCCTTATCTGTAACCAGTGAAGCAGAGTCATAAGCATATAGAGATAAATTACTCTTACAAACAGCCTGCATATCATTTATATATAAAATAAATAAAAGGGGACCTAAAACGCTTCCCTGAGGAACTCCATGTGTAATAATTGTATCCTCAGAGAACGTCCCATCAATTTCAACCACTTTGAACTCTCTCAGTTAAATATGACCTTAACCAGGCTATCACCATTTTTGAAAACCTCATGACACTTAGTTTTTCTAATAGTATTGTAAAATGTGCAGTTTCAAAAGCTTTTTTGAGATCTTAAAGAATCATTCCACACATTTTACTCTTTTCAATCTGCTGCCGTATGAAGCAGTAAAGTATTGGGTCGAATTGGACCTTCTAAAACCTGACTGAAACTCATAAATTAATCTGTGCTCACACACATATTGATACTGTTTAAATAAGACCCTTTCCACATTTTAGAAGCCACACAAAATATGGAGACTGGGCGGTAGTTTCCAGGACTTTCTTGAACAACGGAATTATGTCAGATGGGACTATAGCTTACACAATATAGGTAACTACTGGGGCAATAATATCCACAGCATCCCTAAGAAATCTAGCTGGAATGCCATCTAATCCTATTGCCTTAGAAACCTGAAGATCTTCTAACATCTTAAAAATGTTATCTACTGTAACCTTATTAAAAACAAAGGAGTTAGACAAAACCCATCTATCTAAATACAATTTAGTAAAAAAGTATTTCCCATAGACTCCCTCGGTCACTGGGAGCTTATCCACTAGTGTATTTGCAACAGACGAGAAGAAAGAATTAAATTTATTTGCAACTTTATGAAATTCTAACTTCCCATCTATATCTAATCCTAATTTTGAAACTGTATGTTTAGGTTTAACATTTAATTGAAATCTGTTTAGGACTTTCCACAAGGATTTGGAATCCTCCTTATTCATCTGAATTTGCTCCTTAATATTGTTGCTTTTTTTGCCTGCTTTATAGTCTTCTGAACTAAGTTTCTATAAGTGAATTAAATGTTACCAAATCCTCTTGATTCTTTCTCCTCTTGAAAATTGAAAAAGCCTTATCTTTATTTTTTAATAATGCCATTATTTCTTGACTAAACCATGGATTAGATCTTTGTTTAACCCTCATCTGTCTAAGAGGAGAAATTTCCAGCGTCATCAACTGATGATATATGAAGAATATTATTCCCATTAACTCTTAAGACTCCTCCATTATAATGATGTTGAGGTCTTTGGGCTAAACCCCAGATATCCTTTATACCACTCACTCACCTTAGAACCTCCCCTTTCTTTTCAAGAAACATTATGAGCTTTATTTCAACAGGATCTGTATTTAGGATCTGTTTATATAAGTGTGTGTGTGCGTGCTGAGAGGCAGATGGCAGATACAGCACATATTGATTCCAGGAGAAGTGCAGGAATTACTGGGATGTGATCGGAGAGAGAGAGAGAGTGTGTGTGAGAGAGAGAGAGAGAGAGAGAGAGTGTGAGAGAGAGAGAGAGAGAGAGAGAGAGAGAGAGAGAGAGAGAGAGAGAGAGAGAGAGAGAGAGAGAGAGAGAGAGAGAGAGAGAGTGAGAGAGAGAGAGAGAGAGAGACAGAGAGACAGAGAGAGAGAGAGACAGAGAGACAGAGAGAGAGAGAGAGAGAGAGAGTGAGAGAGAGAGAGAGAGAGAGAGAGAGAGAGAGAGAGAGAGAGAGAGAGAGAGAGAGAGAGAGAGAGAGAGAGAGAGAGAGAGAGAGAGAGAGAGAGAGAGAGAGAGAGAGAGAGAGAGAGAGAGAGAGAGAGAGAGAGAGTGTGTGAGAGAGAGAGAGAGTGTGTGAGAGTGTGAGAGAGAGAGAGAGAGAGAGAGAGAGAGAGAGTGTGTGTGAGAGAGAGAGTGAGAGAGAGAGAGAGAGAGAGAGAGAGAGAGAGAGAGAGAGAGAGAGAGAGAGAGAGAGAGAGAGAGAGAGAGTGTGTGTGAGAGAGAGAGAGAGTGTGTGAGAGTGTGAGAGAGAGAGAGAGAGAGAGAGAGAGAGAGAGTGTGTGTGAGAGAGAGAGTGTGAGAGAGAGAGAGAGTGTGAGAGAGAGAGAGAGAGAGAGAGAGAGAGATCAAATTTCTCTGTCTCCCAGTCTAATGTACAGCTAATAAAAGTGGTCACACACACAAAGGTTTATATTACTATACTAGTGGGGACATTACATAGATGTTTATTTTATATCAGGTATATGATATATTCTATCCCCTTACACTACTCCAACACCTAAACCTAATAATCACACAAACATGTGCAAGACAACGAATTATGAGCCTTTAACACACACACACACACACACACACACAGTCACACACTCGCAAATGGAGAAGCATCACAAACTCATAAAACCAAAGTCAATCATTTACAAGAGAGAGGAGCAATCACAGACCAATTATTACTGATGAAAAATATAGAAAGTTGGTAATTGTGCTCATATAGTCCGTTAAGTGTGTTGTATAAGAGCAGTGCGACCGTGTCTCGATCATTCTGTGCTGGAGTTTGTGTGTGAGATTGATGAAGAGCAGTTTGGGTTTAGTCTGTGTGCTTGTTCACATATGCAGTGTCTGAAAGTAACTTCAAAGATATGTAGTTATGACCTTCACTGTTTTATTGGAGGTATCTTTCTTCTGTCCAGAGAATCCACCTTACGTTGACCTTTATGACACGTGGGAGAGGAGGTGTATCCTAGAACTGAGCCGAAAGCTGATTGGACTGTCAAATAGCATTATTTAACTCCATTGACAAATGGATAAAGAAAAGCAATTGACAAACGCGTTTTTCAAAAACAATTTAAAATGATTTATTAATACACATTTTATTGCTTTATTTTTCCACGTTTTAAAACATGAATTAAATAAATATATTTCATATATAAATATATATATATAAATATATTTTTTAATGTAGTGTTTTATTGTTCAACTAAACTACATCTTTAAACACAAATATTTGTTTTTTTAAAAAAGCCTATTACGATTTATTTGTTTGCATTTTTATGTTATAATTATTAAATTGGTCAATTGATTCTTCATTTTATTTCTAAACAGCACTATCAGTCCTCCATAGTATACAAATCTTTACCAGACAGACAGCAACAGTTTATAGTGACCCGGTCTGTCCAACTACACAATAAATAACCATGCGTTGAGTTTTATAAAATAACAATATAGGTCATATCTTTTAAGGCTTAAAATATAAAAATAGTCAATTCTTGATGACAATATAGATCACAAAGCAATGAAATCTGTTGTAAAGCAGCAGAAGCTGTGGACTGTGATGTTTCAGATAAAGATGAGCTGGGAACAGAGATTTGATCATCAACAGGTTCGTAAAAATGTACTTTACATCTGAGACGTATGTCTCTCTTTCCTCTACTCTCTCTCTCTCTCTCTCTCTCTCTCTCTCTCTCTCTCTCTCTCTCTCTCTCTCTCTCTCTCTCTCTCTCTCTCTCTGACACACACACACACAGATCTTTATAAGTGTGTGTGCACTCATTGTTTTTAGATTGTAAAATGATTCTGCCGCCACACTGAGCGTACATGAATACACAGTACACAGACAATAATATTCAGCCATTTTCAAGGTAATAAAGATGGAAAAGCACCTTCTGTTTTCAGTGGAACTTCACAGGCTGGACTTTGAGCAGCGGTCAGTGTTTCCAGAGGTCACATCTAGAGAGAAACACCTACAGAAAACAGCTCGACGACATTACAAATGATTCAGACTCTCTCATCATAACTACACACTTCAGCTCTGATACAAAACAATCTATTTATAGAAACAAACTACAGCACTCTCTCAAATGTTTGACATAACAAACTAAATGTTGATAACAGTCATTTTAATGAAGCTCTGATACTAACAGCACTGATGGATCTTATAAGTGAGTCAACTAAAGGGACCAGAAGAAAGCCTGACGACTGTTGCTAGGTGATATCACACAGGGTCAGGCAGTGACACTAATGAGGACAGAACGGATCGGACCGGCTCCGTGACACAAAGAAAAACCTTTCAACTGGACACGACAGCTCTGAACCATTCAGACAGACAGCGATAATGTGGTGAGACGGGGACAATTAGAGGCGCTTCACAGGCCGCCATGAAAGAGGAAAATCACTCCTCAATCCCCAGACGCCTGTTACACACTCATCTACTGGAAAAAACAACGTCTTATAATCATCAGAAACACTATTATTAAAGATCACACGTGTGATGTAGAAGAAACATATCTAATGTCCTTCATGCAAAATAATGAAGGTTCTTTCAACTGATGAAGATTTGTGCTTTTGAGAGCAATGGCTGCTTACAAAAACACTCCAATGAAATAAATCTTTTTTTAGAGGAGTTCATATAACCGTAGGCTGAAAGAACACACTCGTCTGTTTGACCTTGACATGTCAGTTCAGGTTTATGAGGACAGGAGAATGTAAACTCCTGCGGCGTGGCCTGCATGTGTGTGAGACGCACCAGAACATAAACAAGAACATGTTAAGGTGACTCGTCACGAACCGCACAACATCTACACGACTCGCACAGACCGGCGACAGGCCGGTTGAGTCAAACAACCAAAAAGATGCGTTCAATCCAAGCGCTAAACACCCAGAGACAAAAAAGAAGAGCGCTGAAAACCACACCAGAAATAAAAGAGAAAAACCAAACAGAAAACAGACCAAGAGAAAATTATTTGAAATATAATATATAAACATCTATTTATTATACCGTTTGAGGTTTTTACTTTTGAGGAAACCTTCGCCTATGTACAGCATATGTTTTATTGAGTATCAATGCGCTTTTATAAATTGAATTGTGATTAATTAAAACTTTGATCATCGTCTTTCTACGATGAGAATTATAAATCAAACTGTATAATTGCATGGAAATAAGAGAAAAAAAAACTAGAGAGACAGACGTCAGAAACATGAAAGAAAAGCAGAAAAAACAAAGAGAGTTTGTATCGTGTGGTTTGTGACACCTCGCTGCGTGTCGGTCATTGAGCTTTTATGATGTAACAAAAACAGTTTGACACAATTTGACATAAATCACATTTACTATCATCTCCAACAAACAAATCACACACAACATGAGGTCAAAGAATCACCTCACAGTATTATTAGAAAATAATTATTTCACAGATATCTACACAAATACACAACAGAAGCTCACTGTGAATACTGCTGAATAAAAACATGTAACAGAATGTGTGTTCCTTTCATTTGTTAAGCAGACATTCTGAACTCAATACGTCTAAAAACACACTCGGTCACCCTTCATGTTCAGTGGAAACTGATGATAAAACAATACAACTGATGAAAAATCATTGTGCAAACTCAATGACTCGAGACACTAATGTCATCACATCACAAACATCCTTTTTACAACATCTATCTCCAGAACAACACGTGTCTGTTTGTTAAATTATTCTCTACAATCATTTTGATGATAAACGCGACTCCTTAAATAAGAGTTGTTCTTAAAATGATGTGTTTCGTTCATGTTTATGATTATTACAGCCTCAAGAATGTGACCTTTTACAAAGATGTCATCTGGAATGTGTGGAAGTGAAAAGATTAAATTATAAAAACTAATCATATCAATAAAGTTATATTACATCAATAAACAAAACTGGATCTTTTTCTACATCAGTATGAGGAACACACGCGTGCACAACTCATAATCAGATCCTTCATGTGTAAGACGTCTTTTATATTTGATTGATGATTCATTGTGATGTGTGTGTGGGACATCAGCACATTGAGTCTCGTATAAACGCTCCTTCAGTCACAAGTGAACAAGACACGTGTCGATTTCAACATATCTTCAGATCCAAGACCTAAATCCGTTCTGACCCTGTGACCAGTGCGAAATAACTCTGATATCCCAGAATGCCCCTCAGGAATGATGATTAACCCAGTGAATGTGAACAAGGTCCCGTCACCTCTCTGAATGTTCATGTAAAACATCTGAATGATCCGGAAAATGAGTGATTCTGAATTATTCACACCATCTGATCCCAGTATTCTCACCATCAACGTGACAAAACCACCACAGACCTTCAGATCCTGTGAAGGAAAAACATCACAATTAACTCTAGAATAATGCCTTTTTGATTGATTTCTAGTTGATCATTTTATTAATCATTTATTTTAGCTACTATACACAATATTTCCACTTTAGACAATTACAGTTTCATCAGACACGCCGTGCGTGCACATCTGACCCCCAGTTCACTTCTGGTCTGTGTTTGGCTAGTGTCTAATAATATAACTATTTATACATTATACAGCTTTCCTGTATCTCAGTGTTAACAGCACAAGGTTGTGTGTTGGATCTCAGGGGATTACAGATCCCTGTGTATAAATGTATAGGATAATGCAATGTAAGTCACTTTGGATAAAAGCATCTGCCAAATGCATAAATGTAAATGTACATTAATGTTAATATTAATTGATATTACTATTTTCTTATATATAGTTATTATTAAATAAACTAGTTGTTGAATATGTCCTGTAGTTTGGTCACATTTAAAGACATTGTGTGGTACACTGACATCTAGCGGTGGATCTTGGAATCACAGTCTAAATTCAAAATATGAATATATTATAAGTTTATATATAAGTTTAGCAAAGTAACGCTTCTTCTTCTTTGGCTTGTGAACGTGTACCAGAGGTTCAGGTGGGGTCACAATGTTTGTTTATGTTGTGATGACAGAAGATGTTTTGGTAGTTTTAGTTAATGATACTGACCAGCAGAAATAACCGAACATTGAACACAGAAGAGAAGTGACGCGTCTCACCTGAACATTCATTTAATCCGTCATCACATTTCTAAAGAGCTGCATAAAATAAATAATAAAAGAAGAAAAAAGTTTCAGTGTCACTCAACAGTTCTTGCACCTCAGAAAACACACACACACATGATTTGCTTTATTCTAGATTAGTTCCTGTCATTGTTGACTCTCTTGACAGACACAACAGAAAGCATCAGTACACCTGTAACATGTCACAAGCAGCCCCACGTGATGCTAACATAAACACATCCATCTGTCCTTCATGACATCTTTATCATGAGATCTGATCATGGGCTGAATGTGAATGTCTGTCAGTGAATCAGAGCAGTGAGGGATCATGGGTAATCACGCAGCTCTTTACCACATACACATTCACATGTGAGGCAAGTAAATCATTCAGTTATTTATAAACAGTGTGTGACATTGAGGAGTACACATGCATACTTTAAGAAATGCATTAAATGCATCTGGTGTTTCCTGATTGGCTGCGTGATTGGCCAGGGCCTGTCGTGATTGGTTGATTAACTCACAGCGAGAGGATCGGCTGTGAAAGCGGCGACACTATTCCTCATCTCGTTCTCACTGCCGCGCAGAGGAATCAGAGACACGTTACCGAAACGAGCGTCCAGAGGTGTGGAACGACTCACTGCGCGAGATTTCAACCACTCGGTCGGCCACATGCGACCTCCGTTCTGAGAGAGAGAGACAGAGAGAGAGACAGAGAGACAGAGAGAGAGAGAGGTTTTCATCTGTGTTCAGTGCTCCTCAGAATGAATGACGACGGACTCATTAGCTGAAGGGTTGTCTCTAAAACACACCTGGATGCTCAAGACTGTAGCAAACCATTCTCTCATCTCAGTCTGTGTATCACAGCAGAGATACCTGTGAGAGAGAGAGAGAGAAACTACACTCAGCCTCAGATGTGACAACATCACAACACACTGCGTGAGCATCCGTAACAGAGACAAACACATGGTCAACACCTTACTTTACACACACAGAAACATGCAGACAAATACAAACACGCGCAGACAAACGCAAACACACAGAGAAACGCACACACACAGACAAACGCACACACACAGACACATGCAAACACACACAGACACATGCAAACACACACAGACACATGCAAACACACACAGAAACATGCACACACACAGACAAACGCAAACACGTGCAGACACATGCAAACACACACAGAAACATGCAAACACACACACACAGACACATGCAAACACACACAGACACATGCAAACACACACAGAAACATGCACACACACAGACAAACGCAAACACACAGAGAAACATGCACACACACAGACAAACGCACACACACAGACACATGCAAACACACACAGACACATGCAAACACACACAGACACATGCAAACACACACAGAAACATGCACACACACAGACAAACGCACACACACAGACACATGCAAACACACACAGACACATGCAAACACACACAGACACATGCAAACACACACAGAAACATGCACACACACAGACAAACGCAAACACGTGCAGACACATGCAATCACACACAGAAACATGCACACACGTGGACAAATGCAAACACGCGCAGACAAACGCAAACACACACAGACACATGCAAACACACACAGACACATGCAAACACACACAGAAACATGCACACACACAGACAAACGCAAACACGTGCAGACACATGCAATCACACACAGAAACATGCACACACGTGGACAAATGCAAACACGCGCAGACAAACGCAAACACACACAGACACATGCAAACACACACAGACACATGCAAACACACACAGACACATGCAAACACACACAGACACATGCAAACACACACAGAAACATGCAAACACACAGACAAACGCAAACACGTGCAGACACATGCAATCACACACAGAAACATGCACACACGTGGACAAATACAAACACGCGCAGACAAACGCAAACACACACAGACACATGCAAACACACACAGACACATGCAAACACACACAGACACATGCAAACACACACAGAAACATGCAAACACACACAGAAACATGCAAACACACAGACAAACGCAAACACGTGCAGACACATGCAATCACACACAGAAACATGCACACACACAGACAAACGCAAATACGTGCAGACACATGCAATCACACACCGAAACATGCACACACGTGGACAAATACAAACACGCGCAGACAAACGCAAACACACACAGACACATGCAAACACACACAGACACATGCAAACACACACAGACACATGCACACACACAGACACATGCAAACACACACAGACACATGCAAACACACACAGACACATGCAAACACACACAGACACATGCAAACACACACAGAAACATGCACACACACAGACACATGCAAACACACACAGACACATGCAAACACACACAGAAACATGCACACACACAGACACATGCAAACACACACAGACACATGCAAACACACACAGAAACATACACACACACAGAAACATGCAAACACACACAGACACATGCAAACACACACAGACACATGCAAACACACACAGAAACATGCACACACACAGACACATGCAAACACACACAGACACATGCAAACACACACAGACACATGCAAACACACACAGACACATGCAAACACACACAGAAACATGCACACACACAGACACATGCAAACACACACAGACACATGCAAACACACACAGAAACATGCACACACACAGACACATGCAAACACACACAGACACATGCAAACACACACAGAAACATACACACACACAGAAACATGCACACACACAGACACATGCAAACACACACAGAAACACGCACACACACAGACACATGCAAACACACACAGACACATGCAAACACACACAGAAACATGCAAACACACACAGACACATGCAAACACACACAGAAACATACACACACACAGAAACATGCACACACACAGACACATGCAAACACACACAGAAACATACACACACACAGAAACATGCACACACACAGACACATGCAAACACACACAGAAACATGCAAACACACACAGACACATGCAAACACACACAGAAACATACACACGTGGACAAATGCAAACACGCGCAGACAAAAACTAAAATGTGCAGACAAACACACACAGGCAAAGACACGCAGAAACATGAACACATGCAGACAAATGCAAACACACGCAGAAACAGGCAGACAAATACAAACATGCGCAGACACATGCAAACACATGCAAACACTCGCAGACACATGTAAACACACACAGACACAAGAAACCCCATGCAAAAACATGCACACATGCAGACAAATATGAAAACACGTGCAGACACATGCAAACACCCGCAGAAACACACACAGAGTTCTTACCACTGCTGTCTATCCTGCTTCTCATGTTTCTCACTTTCATAGATCACTGTCAGACCCCAACTGCAGACAGAGGAGAAGAGATAAACTTTAGTTCTGTAGAATCAGACATCATGAATGTAAACCAGTGCTTTGGCATTCCTCCTCATGTGTTAACAGTCTGAAATCACTTATCAAACCGTTCAGACAGATAAACGAAACACAACAACATGAAGAAATCACAACTAACATGACTAATATTCCTGTAACTCCACCAGCTGATAAACACTGACACTTCCTGGACAACAAATACCACTGCTGACAGACACATCAACTTCATTTACATCAGACATACTAACAACAGCAACCAGCATCATCATCATCACCATCATGTGTCCCTCTGACATTGTTTATTATGAGGACAGATTCGGCTCACCATGTAGGGGGGCGGAGCTTCTTTTTAATGCCATGATAGACCTTCAGACACTTGACTGACCACTCCCTCTCTGGACGATTACTCTGAAGAGACAGAGACACGTGTCACTTACACATCACACTCATTCCATCAAAATCACCACCAGCAACACAACACACCATTAAACCCACACCTATCACACACACACCGAACTCACACACTGCAGCTGTGAATTGTGTAGCTTTTAAAGATTATAAAGTTTTCAAGTAAAAACATCCATCAGTCCAAGCACTCATTCATCTGTCTGCTCACCAAACATCATCTTCACAGACACTCACTTCATCACAGACATCACAACCTTATGACGTCTATATTTACAAATCAGGTGATCATCATCATCATCATCATCATGAGGAGGAAGCAGATCTTACCCGGACGTCTTTATAGAGTCTGAGCGAGGCGTTGGTGAGGATGAAGTATCGATCATGAAAGCTTCCGGTGCTCAGACCCAGTAGATTTCTCTCCTCTCTGAACTTCATCATGCCGTGTTTAGACACCTCCACTTTACTAGCTGTGTGTCACACACACACACATGATCAATCAGCAGTGATGTTAGGTGATGTTAAACACTCCTCTCTCTCTCTCTGTTACCCAGGTAGACGAGCATGGCTTCCATGGAGAAGTGTTTTTTCAGCAGCAGGTAGCTGTCTGTTCCCAGAGAGTGAACGATGGGCAGAACTCTCTCCTCATAATGCAGCGGTCGCTCTGACACACACACACACACACACACACACACACACGTGTCATCATCACAGCACAACCTGCACACTATGACACAAGCAACAAACTCTCACCCGTCTCCTCTTTCTCATGAACCTCAAAACAGCACCAGTAGTCCTTCTCTCGCACGCTGATTTTCCGTCTGTCCAGAATCTCAAACGTCAGTTCTGCTGCTGTCATCGTGGCCGGAATCTACAGGAGATAATTCAATCACAAAAGTGTCTCATCATCTACAGTCATTTATCTTCAAATCTTTTAAACACAAACATGATGAAGATTATAATTACAATAAAGAGATGATAGCCACAAACCAACATTCTTCCATCATTTACTGTCATTATTACTCAATATGTTCAGAAACTGTAGGAGTTTCTTTCTTCTGATGTTCACTAAACAACAATATGGGAAATCAAACTGTTTCTGGTCTCCATTGACTTTCAATTATGTTAAAAAGAAAAAATCACATCCTTAGTGCAGAAGAAATGAACTCATACAGGTTTGGGACAGCTGGAGAGAAGGATGACAGTAATGCTGCGTCACAATCATATCATTGATTTGGTTTGAGTATTTCTGGATTTATTATCAGACACTGTGGTAATCCAATAAAGACACGAAACATTGACAATTAAAGATTCAAAAGGAAATATGATGGGCTAGTAGTTCCTTTTATTTATTATTATTGTATATAAGTATTTAAATTACAGAGGCCTCAGATTTTTAACATAAAAACATTCGATATTCAGAACAGTGGGTTCGATATTCTGCGTTTTCCGTATCCGTAGATCCGAGTCAGAGACACCATACAAACAAGCGTCACGTACAAAAAAGGGTTATGTGTGTGCAAAGACCTTAACTGTTAAAATCAACACATGGATTAAATTGTGTGATTGTAATGAAATTATTTTATTCGCTATTATTATCCTTTTATGCTGACGTTCTTTAGCTTTCCTTCTTTTTTAATCAAAAGAAGAATTTCTTCAGCTCGCAATAAGCACATTTTTCTCTGATATGCAAGATGAAATTTGTGTGTTATGAAATGTGAATTGCGGTGAACAAAAAGTCGCAATTACATTTGTTTTGTTTTATTCAGTGGCGGAAAAAGATTTAATATAGAAATGTCATAGCTATAAATGTCTTTAACAATATTAACTTTAAAAGGGCACATCTGAACATAAACTGCACATACAAATCAATGTACCTCTAGAGTTCATGTCTGTAGATAAAGGGAACAATATGTAAAGTTTGGGTAATAATAGGGGTAATCTCGGAAAATTTCCTCTGATTTCATGTTTGCTATAAGAAACAAGAACCCTGTAACTTCATTAATATCCACAGTCGCTTATTTACGGGAACATTGTGATTATACAACTGTAGTGAAGTTCACACTAAGACTGTTGTGTAGCACACTGCAGGCACATTATATTCAAATAGTTAAAATACTCACAGTATAAATATATTTGAGAATTTCCTCACTTCCCCAAATTCCTTTGCATATTGTTCTCCTTTATCTACAGATATGGACTTTAGAGGTACATTATTATTACAATTAGTTACGCAGTCAATCCTGTTTAATTACGCGGTACTTTGCGGACCGTAATCTAAAGCGATGCCACAGACACATATATGATTTGTTACTTATTTATTATTTGTTAGTAATTCAATAATGTAACAAATGTTTTTTCCACGTTTCGAAAGTATGATGTAAAAAAACCTTCAAGAAATCATGTGGTTCCATTTGCATTTTCTGCACTGCGGAAATCATTTAGCTGATCATTAAAGAGACAATTCACCCAAAATAAACAATCTGTCATCATCTGAAGAGTTTGGATCCAAACTGAGATGCTTTTTTTGTGCATTCCAATGAATATCAAACTGCAGTTGGTTTGTTTTAACATAAGCCATAATATCTTAAAATATACTTCTTAATAACACAATAAAAACATGATAACATAATTCTATACAAATATTTTGATTATATATGATCTCATTTTGGAACAAAACTCTTTATTTGCAGAACCAGATGACATGATATGATCATGTTCGTATTGTGTTAGTTAAGTGATGTTTTGTGTGTTATCCATTAATCAATAAAGGAAAAAACATCTATAGGTCGATTGATATGAATTTGAATAAACTGTTTAGTTGTCTGGATTTGCAAATGAACTCTTCAAACGTCCTCTTCACATTTCAGCTCTTCTTCATTCGCTCTTTTATTTAGAATGATTATCATCATTACTCGATGATTTATTAAGTCAGCTCGACATGATCACTAAGTGGAATACACCTTTCAACATACGATTGTAATATATACTGTCAATCTTTTCAAATTCTCCTTCTAATAAAATCTCATGACCGTATTTTGGACAGACAGCATGTGACGCAGCGACACTGTTGATGACAGGTCAAAGGTCAAACATTCACCTTCACATGCTGCTCAGCCGTCTCCTTCTTCTCCTCCAGGTAAACTGTACAAATAAAATCACCACTGGCCTACACACACGGACAGAAAACACGCTTAACAAATAATCACACTAGAATAGGATTTGTACTTGAAAAAAAGCTAGTATTGTGTGTCCAGACAAAAGATGTGTTAGCGTGTTGCTATGCAGTCACTAAGGTGGTTGCTAGGTGAAAACAGTCCACCCAAGTGATGATGGAGACACTCACAGGTCCTGCTTTAGGGTTGAGATTGTCTCTCAGTTTAATGATGTAAGTGATTTCATCTAACTGCCTCTTCAGCTGCTGCTCATTCACCTGAAACACGTGACATCACACATCAGATAAACACTAGATGGCATCACTGACTTGCTGAAGATAACACATTCAATGTAATATATCATCTCACACACACGTACATCAAATATGATGATGTAGTGTTGGATGAGATCTTCAATGACACGGCCGGCGTTGTAGTCCTTCCCATCCGTCTGGAAGAGAGTCGGCCCGAACACGATGGCCAGATTATGAAGATTCATTTGATTGAGATCAGAGAACCGCTGGACACTACACACACACACAGTGTGAAAGAGACGTTTAACACCAATGAGGAAGTGTGACTCTGAGAAAGAGGAAGAGTTTGTCTCACCAGTATAAATGATTCACGAGAGCTCGTAGTGTCGCTTGATTCACTCTCGGCAGATTACTGAACAGAACACTGTACTGTGACATCCTGCTGCTCTCCTCTGAAATAGCTACACACACACACACTTCATATATTTAAACTGCAAATCAAAACACATTACAGGATCTGCGGTCTTATCTCGTTCATGCTGGTGTATTTCTGGTCTATTGACCACACTGTTGCATCTAAACACGACCGCTGTGTTTGTTTTACATGCTTTTATAGTCAGTTGGAAGTTTGTCAGTGTTTTTTACAGCATTCTGGGTGCTGTTGTGTTTCTGTGTGTTTCTCTGTGTGTGTCTGTGTATTAGTGTGTGCGTGCATCTGTGTGTCTGTCTCTGTGTGTGCGTGTGCGTGTGCATGTGCGTCTGTGTTATTACCTGTAGTGGTAAGCCAGTTGTGCGACTGCGGTCCAAACAATCCCTCCTCTATGTCTCTAAAGAACCTCTTGAGTACGTTGGAAACATCATCCACCTGATGTTCGCCCTCCTTCAGCCACACGCACCTGGCATCACGTCTGAAATCCTCCAGCAGGGCGGCGATCTTACTGTTCACCCCACTCTTGCGATAGATCCCTTCTGAGATCAGACCTGCGGAACGACATGTCTAATGACTCCGAATGACACGAGACGAGGGCAGAAGAGGACGAGGACGTACCGTATTGTGTGGTGAAATGAATGCAGCGCTCCACTATGACAGGAATATCAGCTTCAGTCAGCTGCTGCAGGCTCAGCGTGTCTCCAGAACTCCCGGCCGCTCTCTGGATCGCTGCCGCCCAGCCCTGGAAATCCAGCTTCCTCTCGCCCTCGATGTACAGCGTCCTGCACACACATGTGTTAGTCCACCCGCCGCCCCTTGCAAACAAGACTTCATACATCTGAACCCGAGCCATCTCACCTGCCTCTCTCCACCAGCACCAGGACGTCATTGTCTGGCTGGATCGCTGCGGAAAACAAACACAAGAGGATTCATTCAAACCTCTCTCTCTCTCTCTCTCTCTTCAGTCATACGTCTGTGTCTCTCACTCACACAGCTCCAGGAGCTTCTGCAGGTCGATGGTCTCGTCTCTGTTGTGCTCCTCCAGACAGATGTGGAGACTGGATCCCACCAGACAGAACCAGCCCAGTCTAGACGTCTCCAGATTGAGTCCGTCTTTATAACGCAGGCGACCGATGCGCTCAAAGTCCTTCGGCAGCAGAACTTCGGCGGCCAGAGGAATGAATGACTGAAACAGAGAAGATTTGTGATGTAGGTGCTGTTTGAGACCAATGAGATGGAGACGTGTGAGTGTGTGGTTACCCTGGCGATGGATTTGACCCACTCGTGTGCGGTCTCGGGGTTATCAGCGCCGAAGAGATACAAGCGTTCCGAATCGGAGTACAGCTCGAATGTGTGATCGTACCTGACCGACAGAGAAACACCACGTGAAGAACGGGAGAAACATCACACGAGAAACACGAGAAGAGAAAGCCTGCGCATTACCCATGAGTCTCTGCAGGACTGACAGCCAGACACACGATCTCCCTCATCTTCAGACCTCCGTTGGGTGTAGCGTTCTTATCACTTTCGTAGTAGCTGAAATGTCCATCGTTCAGCACACACCAGCGCCGACTGAACTCTACACGGACACACGGAGAGAGAACATCAGGCGGAAGAAATCAAAGACGAAGACCTTCGGCACGACCGCCTTACCTTCTTTACCCTTCTTCTCCGCGATTGGACGAGCCATGGAGGCGGTCTTAAACAGGAAGCCGTTGTGCGTGATGGAGGGCGGGGCCATGTAGTGTACCGTATCTATGGCGACCTCCACCACTGACCTCGGTAGATCTGTGGGCGGACGGGCAGCGTGAAAGAGAGAACAGGCAGATAAACGGAGGTCATAGCGGTTGTCATGGTTACTCACCTGTGCTGCGGTTCTGAGTGAGGAGCTCCACCTGCAGGGTCTGGCCGTGATGCTGGGCGAGGGTGATCGGGGAGGGCAGGTCCGGGTCACCGGTGTCAAAGTTCACATCAGCGCCACAGAACACCAGAGCTAACGTCTCACACACATCGTTGGACTGAACGTTAATACACAGCGCCTGCCACACACACACACACACACACACAGAGATGATGTCAGAGCACAGGAATCCACATCTGTACATGTGTGGAACATGTGTGTGCAATTAACCCTGTGATGTCATCAACATATAACTGAAGCACAAATGAAATGAACGAATGAGAGAGAGAGAGAGAGAGAGAGAGAGAGAGAGAGAGAGAGAGAGAGGTCATGTGAGATGTTTAGACAGCTGAAAATCAACCTTCACAATCACAGCATGGCACACATACACACACACACATACACTGAACACAAACACTATAGACACTAAGTGAATTCAACAATGACACACACACACACCCTTGCACAAATCTACACACTCTTCATTATGTTTTCACTGTCTCCAAGTCTCCACTAAAGAGCACTACACTACACTACACTACACTACACTACACGTGTAACACACTGTTATACTGCTCCCAGCACTACAACAACACAACAAACTGATCAAGTATATTACACATATTATAGTACAAGTGTGTGAATTATATAGACTCAACTGACTTCATTCCTGTCATACCATATAACACACTGTTCGTTCACATTCTTCTGTTGCACAATTTACAGCACGTCACCTTCATACTTCACATACAAGTATGTGATTTTCACATTACACCATCTGTCAAATTCACAGACACACACACACACACAGACATACATGCACACAGACACACACACACACACACAGACATACATGCACACACACACACACACACACACACACCACACACACACACACACACACACACACACACACACACACACACACACACACACACACACACACACACACACACACACACACACACACACACACACACACACACACACACACACACACACACACACATACATGCACACACACACACACAACCACACACACACACACACACACAGACATGCATGCACACAGACGCACACACACACACACACACACACACACACACACACAGGCATGCACACACACACACACACACACACACACACACACAGTCGCGCACACACACACACACACACACACACACACAGACATGCATGCACACAGACGCACACACAGACGCACACACATACATCACACACACACACACACACACACACACACACACACAGTCGCACACACACACACACACACACACACACACACAGACATGCATGCACACACACACACACACACAGGCATGCACACAGTCCCCACACGCACACACACACACACACACACACACACACAGACATGCATGCACACAGACGCACACACAGACGCACATACACAATCATTATGTGTGTACACGGTGTGAATATTCTTTATGACAAACACAACACACACACACAGACCTACCACTTGCACACACACACAGACACACACACACACACACACACACACACACACACACACACACACACACACACACACACACACACACACACACACACATGCACACACACACACACACACACACACACACAGGCATGCACACACACACACACACACACACACACACACACACACAGACATGCATGCACACAGACGCACACACAGACGCACATACACAATCATTATGTGTGTACACGGTGTGAATATTCTTTATGACAAACCAACATCTCTAGAGTCCTTCTCTTTCTTTCCTCTGTGAGTGATTCCTGTTTCCAATTCTCTTCAGAATTCCCCTACTTCTACAGACCACCCACCTGCTATCACACACACACACACACACACATGGAAGACATCAGATCTGGACTGTCTGTGTAAGATTCATCTTTATGGATGAATCCTATCCGCAAACAGAAGCCATTTGAATGACACCTGTCAATCATGTAAATCAGGAGTATTACCTGGGAGCACATTTACTATCCTGTAGGAAGTATGTATTACATCTTTGATGGCAGGAACACACCTAACAGTCCAGCTTGTGATGATGGGCAATCCACCTGATGACAACTACAGCCAGTACTCCAGTAATATTGAACACACCTAAACATCTCTGTTTTCTTCCCACATTAGTTCCTTCTTTCCACTTTTCACTCACCAGCTCGGCACTCTTACTATTTATAGTAATCTCTCTCTCTCTCTGTTTTAATGTGCCAGAGGAGAACTGGCTCTCCCGGCTGAGTCTGAATATATTCATAGATGTAAATATAAATGGCTACATCGATCAGATTGAATGCACCAGGAATCACTTTGTAAACACTGGCCATCACACACTCGCTGAATGACCGCAGAGAACTAGACACTACTGTAAATAACGGAGGATATAAAAGACTTTCACATGATTCAAAACAATCTGAGTTTGTGTAGTGTGTTTCAGCCTTAAAGATGTCGTTTTATCTCCTCCCTGACTAAAACACAAACACACACACAACAATATACAGCAACAAGATGACTGTAGATGAGATTTACAACAGTCAAGAATCTGTCACTGTAGGTCAATATGAGGGTCAAACAAAACACATCTCACCATCAACAACACATCAGCTAAACCAAAGCGAATCTGAATCCCACACAAATACTGTCACAGCGCTCAACTTTACCTGTGAGTTCAGAGGTTATGCTGATGTCATGACAGCTCTTACTTCACTGATGTCACGAGTATGTCAGAGATGTACTCACACACACACACACACACACACACACACCTCAACGGTCTGTTATATCATAAGAACACAAACACACAAACAAATGTCAGACACGTCACACACACACAGATTCATCAGGACATTAGTAAATTA
>CM074094.1:21145114-21167614 GCA_037178815.1 Barbatula barbatula
GCCCACTCAGGCTTGGCTGTGCCGCAGTCCGCACAGATCTGATTGGCCGGCAATGACCAGATTTTATCAGCAACTTCAAAGTTAGACAATGCTTCTGCGATCGACTCGCGCATCTCCTCAACCCACTGGTCCTTTAACTGCTCTGTATCTGCTATAAAACTACAGACAGACGGACGGAGTTCAGCTAGAGAAACACATAATAAACTAAAACTAAAGTTTGACATCCAAATCGCTAAAATAAAAAACAAATATGTGTAGTGTGTAGAATGTCTGACCTGAATATGCGGTACGGTGTGGTCAGATCAAACGCTCTTTTGTCCACTTCCTTCACATTCCCAACATTCATATCAATAGAAGTGATTCCTATTCCCAAAAAATAATCCTGTGCACACACAAACACACACATGGAATATATCTTTATTGTCATTGTACAGATGTACGACAACATTTTCGCAAAAAAGAGGGAACACATACACATATATAAGCAAAGATATATAGAAAAAAAAGAATATATATATATATATATATACAGTGCATCCGGGAAGTATTCACAGCACTTCACTTGTTCCACATTCTGTTATGTTACAGCCTTAAAGCCTGTTAAACCCCATAATGACAACATGAAAGAAGTTTGTTTGAAATCTTTCAAAATTAAAAAGGAAAAAGCACATGTACATCAGTATTCACAGCCTTTGCTCAATACTTTGTTGAAGCACCTTTGACACCAATAACAGCTCAAGTCTTGTTGAGTTTGATGCTACAAGCTTGTCACAACTATTTTTGGGCAGTTTCTCTCATTCGTCTTAGCCAGAGCTCTCAAGCTCCATCAGGTTGGATGGGGAGCGTCTCCAGAGATGTTCAATCGGGTTCAAGTCTGGGCTCTGACTGGGCCACTCAAGGATATTCACAGAGTTGTTCTGTAGCCACCCCTTTGTCATCTTGGGTGTGTGCTTAGTGTCACTGTACAGTTGGAAGATGAACCTTCGGCCCAGTCTGAGGTCCAGAGCGTTCTGGAGGAGGTTTTCATTGAGGATGTCTCTGTACATTGCTGCATTCATCTTTCCCACGATCCTGACTAGTCTCCCAGTTCCTGCCGCTGAAAAACATCCCCAGAGCCTGATGCTGCCTCCACCATGCTTCACTGCACTGTGTACTACATTTCGTTACACTGTACTTGTATATGTGTAATGACAATAAAGTTGAATCTAATCTAATCTAATCACTGTATTGGTCAGGTGAGAAGCGGTGCTTGGTGTCCTCCAGACATGACGCTTGCCCTTCAGGCCAAAGAGTTCAAATTTGTTTCATTAGACCAGAGAATTTTGTTTGTCATGGTCTGAGAGTTCTTCAGGTGCCTTTTGGCAAACTCCAGGCGGGACGTCATGTGTCTTTTACTGAGGAGAGGCTTCCGTCTGGCCACTCTGCCATACAGGTGGATTGTTGGAGTGCTGGAGATGTACTGGAGCTCTGTCAGAGTGACCATTGGGTTCTTGGTCACCTCACTGACTAAGTCTCTTCTCCCCCGATCGCTCAGTTTGGCCGGGCTCAGCTGTAGGAAGAGTACTGATGGTTCCAAACTTCTTCCATTTACGGATGATGGAGGCCACTGTGCTGATTGGGACCTTCAATGCTGCAGAAATGTTTCTGTACCCTTCCCTAGATGCCTTGATACAATCCTGTCTCGTAGGTCTACGGACAATTCCTTGGACTTCGTGGATTGGTTTGTGCTCTGACATGCACTGTTAGCTGTGGGACCTTATATAGACAGGTGTGTGCCTTTCCAAATCATGTCCAATCCACTGAATTTACCCCAGATGGACTCCAATCAAGTTGTAGAAACATCTCAAGGAAGATCAGTGGAAACAAAAGGCACCTGAGCTCAATTTTCAGTGTAATGCAAAGGCTGTGAATACTTATGTACATGTGTATTATTTTTAATACATTTGCAAAGTAACTGCAAAAACTGTAGTGCTGCAAGTATGTAAGTAAGCTTTCCTGTATGTCAGTGGGAAGAGCATTGTGTTAACAGCACAAGTGTGTTGGATCACAGGGGATTGCAGATACCTTTGTATAAATGTATAGGATAATGCAATGTAAGCCACTTTGGATAAAAGCATCTGCCAAACGAATAAATGTAAATGTAAACAGAGTAAATCAATGCACATGCACACACACGAGCACACATGCATGAACACACACACTCATGCATGAACACACACACGAGCACACACACACATGCATGAACACACACACGCATGCACACACACACGCACGCACATGCACACACACACACACACACACACATGCATGAACACACACACGCACGCACGGTGTACATGCACACACACAAGCACACACACACATGCACAACACCGTATTAAATAAGTTTGTGGTTTTAGACATAATATTATTATGTCCACATTTAATCAATGAGTTCAGAAGACTGCCCCGCTACTGAACGATGTAGTCAGACACACACACTTTACCTCAGTGTTCTTGTAGAGAAAGACTTTATCTCCACACACCACAGTGTAGAGTTTAGAGCGCAGACCACGTAGCTCCAGATAACCTTTCATCTCAGAGGTCGTACTGGGGTTAAAGGTCAAATCCAGACCTGCTTGTGTCCGAGACGCTCCAATACAATTCTTCAACACGGTCACCCACTCGCTTCTCTCTGCTAACCACACACACACACACACACACACACACACACACACACAGGAGGGAAGTGTTAACAGACAAATTGACATCAGTGTGTGTGTGTGTGTGTGTCACGGCATGTGTGGGCTGTGTTTGTGTATGCGTGTTTTCTGTGCATGTTGTATTATTGTATATCACAACCACACATTAGCATTTCCACTAAATAACAAACTCACCGTCACACTCCGCTCGGAACAGAAAAGTGCGATTGTGTGTCACAACCTCAAACTTCTGATCGCCCACATTGACCACCCCTGTGATGGAGGCAGTTGGTATGATCCTCTTTGAGTAAACGTCCTGCGTACAAGCGACCAATAAAAATACACACGGAGGTTTGTGTTATATTGAACAATGAGACGCTGATGACAGCAGGGGAAATAACCATGTTTCAGTAGAGAACATCAGAGACATCTTCATGCCTTTAGGAGATTTCTTCACATGTTACAATAAAGCCAGTGTAAACTGAGTTTAACCAATCAGAATCCAGCTACACACCTTCTCAGTGTCAAAATATCTCAGGTATTCAGCATCCAGTTTGACCCAACGGCGCTGGTAGATGAGAGACCTACACACACACACATAGATAAGTGTTATTTAGGGCTGTGCGATATTGAGGGGAAATGCAATATGCGATATCATGCTAAATAATGCGATATTCGATATGCGATACGATATTTATGTTTCTAAAATCTATTTAGATTGTATTAAAATATATTAAAGAAATTATATAATCAACATATATTTCACATTAGGAAAAAGAAAACATCACTACAACTTCTGAAAGTGTTCACTACAACTTCACAGCCGTGTTTTACTGTTGCATTAAAATAATCGGACATTTTGTAAACAAAAAGCGGATTGTTGATTGACTTGCATCAGAGTAGGGCTGCTCTATTATGACAAAAAATCATAATCACCATTATTTTGGCCAATTTTGAGATCCCGATTAGGCATTAACCTTTAAAACAACATAGAAAATAAACAACACTTGCCTTTTAAACTCTGCATTTAACAGAAAATGTATTTAAAGAAAAGGATGCGCTGTGGATTTATACTAAAAGAAAAGAGAGCATCCTTGACAAATGGAATGCAGCACAATAATTGTTTACTTTGATTATTTCGTTTTTGTAATTGATGAAGGCCAAAACTGATGATAACGATTCATTTTGGATTAAATGCACAGCCCTACGTCAGAGCGCACGCACGCATATCCCAACTAACATCCACGCGTGCCAGATAGACACTATTTACATTTACATTTATTCATTTGGCAGACGCTTCTATCCAAAGTGACTTACAAGTAGTTTTTTACAGTGTCACATTACTGCAGAGCAATCAGGGGTAAGGTGTCTTGATCAAGGGCACTTCAGTCATGACCTGCTGACACTGAGATTAGAACCAGCAACCTTCTGATCACAAGCCCAACGCTCTAACAACTAGGCCACAGCTGACTATACTATCCACATCCACCTAAACTTTGACAGTATCTTCGCGATATGCACATGTGCGATATTTCGGTTATTTTGATATATTGCACAGCCCTAGTGTTAATGAGTGTAACACCTGCAGAAGAACTGCAGCGCCCCTGATGGAGTCTGGAAATACTGGATTTGGTTCAGATTACATTTTGTGTTTGTTTTTATTTAAATCATTATACACAGGCTACACGAGTAACACCGGACCGCAGACACAGAGACAAAACTGAATGAACCATCCACTGTAAAGCTCATCAGCTAACAGATTCCCATACGCACCCCTGAGGAGGATTCTTGTAAAGCCAGCCCATTTTAATGACAGGGGTGAGAGTAGATGCCAAGTCCTCTTGAGGGAGCCGAGCACTCACACGACCTGTGACAGGGAGGTAGATGCTGTTCTGACAGCTGGGGATTATACCAAAATCGTCATTCCACGATCCTCGTCTAAGAGAGAGAGAGAGAGAGAGAGAGATTACATTTCTTTACATATATTATAAACCACTGTTGCAATTTTGGGCTAAAATGTTTATTTGATATAGATATTTGTTTCCTTATATATATATAGAGAGAGAGAGATTTTCTCAGCAACTTAAAGAAACTAAGGGAAACGGAGAACTAAAAAGGAGAACCTACTCAAAATAGCCATCAAGCATCACAAGTTAAACATTATTTCCCCAACCTCACAAATGGACAGTAATGCTCCATTTACACACCATTTAAAGGCAGAGTAGATCATTTGGAATATGCTAATGTTGCAGTGCAATCATACAGATCCCTCCCACTCCCGAATCATCATCCAAAGCCACGCCTCCTCCAAAACACATGAGCATCCTCAAACATCCATCAAAGCAGTAAATAACTGAACCTTTAGCAGCCAGTCTGCAAGACTACTGCTTTATCCACCATTTACCTCCATGTTTTGGTTGAAATGTCAACCAAGTCCAGAACTTTGGTCACTCCTTTTTTTCATAAAGGTAATAATAGTTGTATTAGTCAGATATGCAAATATTGTCACCCTAAATAAAATAGTGGTTCACCATGGCCAAAATGTCCCAGTTCTTCTGAATATACTGATCAGACCCAAGGAAAACTCAGCACTTTGAACCCTTCCCGACTTCAGGAACAGTTCTGAGGAAAGGCTGGAGGGCCTCCATTCTCCCATTTAAAAAGGCATCAGGAATGCATTAAGATTGATCCACATGAATCACTGAAGAAATGTATTGAAATGAGCTTAATTCTGTTGGTTAAAGACTTTGAAAGTATTTTATAGTCAATTCCGAGCAAAGAGACTGGGCGCCAGAATCTAATGTCATCAAGGTCACCCTCTTTAGGTAAACAAAAGTAGACTCACTGGCAGTGTGCCTCTTTTAATACACTCCACGAAAACAGAAAACAAATCCGTTTCAATAACATGCCAAATGTTTTTATAAATTCAGCATTAAGTCCATCCAAGCCTGGAGCTTTGCCAGAAGACAGCTCTTGAACGGCTGCAGATAGTTCATCAAAAGTCAATAGTTCATCAAGCCTTCCGAAAGATAAGTTAAATCCTGAAGGAGAAGGTCAGCCATGTCTTCATCACAGGGTTCAGCTTGGTAAAGATCCTCATGAAAAGACAATGTATGCTAAATTATTCAATCAGCATCCGTAACTCTTCTACCCCTTGAAGATACAAACAGCCAAGAAGGTTTCTATCCACAATCTTCTTCTCCAGGTTAAAGAAAAAAGATGTAGTAGCATCCATAATATTAAAAGTTAATAATCTTGCACGGAAACGGCTCAGGGACTTGTACTGTTCCTTCCTCTCTCACCACATCTCCCAGAAATGAATGAAAGAGTTAAAGTAGCACTAGAAAAATTTATTATTAAACTTCCAATAGGAATGTTCAAAAGTGCTCTGTGCAGTAATGACATCAATAGACAGAAAGTGGTGATCAGACAAAGCAGTAGGAAAAATACAGCTATTAAAGTATTTATTTATTGAGCTTTTCTGTACATACATCCTGTCCAGTCTAGCCCCACATACCATATTGGAGTTTACTTTCAACCATGTATATTGCCTCTACAAGATTTATACAGATATCTGATGAAAGACCGAAGAACATCTGCTGACCGACTATCGGGGTCAGCTGTGTCCTAGTGGCTAGAGCGCTGGGCTTGTGATCAGAAGGTTTATATCTCAGTTCCAGCAGCTCATGACTGAAGTGCCCTAAAGTACAGTTAAAATAACCTGGGCGCATACACATTGTGTTGAGAGAGAGAGAGACGTTTTGCAATACATTACAACATGTAACTTCAACTATTGCCCAATGTCAAAAACCTCAGATGAATGTTTCAAGAAAATACATCTTTGTGGTTGGGGCCGAAAAGCGATGCAATCTGCAGAAAGGGGGCCGTACAGTGTGAGAACCGCTGATTTAGATATTAATAACATTCTAGATATAGACACAACACGTTCATGTATCTGAATCAACCTCCATAGACTCACTTTTCTGCTATAGGTTCGTAACAGTCGCTATCATCATCCAGAAGCTCCTCATCACTGCAGATGCTGCTGTATCGAGGTTTCATCGCCTTGGGAACCATCAAGGACATCTATTGGAAGCAACAGCTGTCAGTCAAACAGTGCGTGTCTAAACAAACACGGCATGTTAACACTTCACGCACCTTGTTGGCCATATCTAAGAGTTTAGCGACTCTGCTGAGATTGTGATCCTTATCGTCAAATTCATCTGAACTGCCCGCTGAATCCAATTCTGAAGAGAAAGGTCATAGATGATGTTCATCGAGCATTTTAACTTTATAGCAAACAGAAAAATCATAGATATGACACAAATAAGACTTTTGGCTTCATTAAACATGCCTTCAACAAAATAACTAAACTTTTTTTTAATGGCTTATGCTTTTACAGATCAAGTTAAGAGAAAAAGTGATGGAATAGTTCTGCTCCTCTGGCTAATGAAAAACAATATTCCCCATCAATCTGGTTCCAACTCTCTCGAATAGCAGTTGACAGATCAGCTTTGCAGGATGGAGCCTTATCATGGACAATGGGATTGAGATCCGGACTGTTTGCTGGCCATGTCATCGAGTTAATTTGCCTTTCCTGAAAAATAACTTCATCATCACCAAATGACTCCTCCATGGGTGGGATGAGAAAAGTGTCCAAAATGTCAATGTAGACCTGTTGAGTGTTGAGGTAATGATTGCCATCTCCCCTGATCCTTTACCTGACATGCAAGCCCATATCATAAATTAGTTGGGAAATTTGGCAGTCATCTTTATAAGTCATCTCCTTGGCAGATGCAGATTTATGATTCATCACTGAATATCACTTTCATCCAATCATCCACAGTCTATGATTGCTTCTCCTTAGCCCCCTGTAACCTTGATGTCTTCTGTTTTGGTGTTAGTGCTGGTTTTTCTTTGGCTTTTTTTGTATTTATATTCCATTTCATTCAGCCGGTTTCTTACAGTTCTGTCACAAACATGTTTGCTCACAGGCATGCAGACACGCAGACACGCACATGCAGACACGCAGACACGCACATGCAGACACGCAGACACGCAGACACGCAGATGCAGACACGCACACGCAGACACGCACACGCAGACACGCACATGCACATGCAGACACGCACATGCAGACACGCACATGCAGACACGCACATGCAGACACGCAGACACGCAGACAGGCGCAGATCCTCTACAGGACAAAACATGCTGAACAAGATCTACAGCTGAAGGTAAGACAACAAATAATGAAAAACATTTGGTAAGCAAAACGTAAAGTCACTTCATCATAGCAGCATTTAAAACAAGTTTACATGTATTGTACAGTCACCTGTGTCTCTTTAACCCATATGTTGAGCTGTGAAAATTAGTTCCTGAGTATTCCTACAATCCTGTTTGTGTTTTTCTACATGTAGGTTGATGGACTTCCTTCTATTCTAACCGAGTGAAGAAGATGCGTGTGTGTGAATGAGAAGTCTACTCACTGTGGATGAGCGCCGGCAGTGGCACTGCTCTCCTCGGGCTCTCGCTCGGAAGTCTGATCCGAGGTGCAATATCTGGGAATTGATCTGGATCCAGAAGATCATCTGCTGTAGAGCTAGAGGAGTTGAGACGAGAATAGACAAAATCATCATCATCCACATGTCTGTTGAGAACATTAAACATCCTACAGAACTTCTTCATTCTGAACGTTCATAACACAGAGAGAACCGCTTCATTCTCTGCATTGGGTTTGTCTGGATTCATGTTTCTACACGTTTATTACCTGACATCACACACAACAGGTTTCATGACGTTCACTCTCAACACACCTGCACATGACACAGACTGACTTATTAAAACACCACTGAAACTCAAAAGTCCTTTGTTTCTTTATAAAGCATCATGGAATAAGCAGATCTCAGCAGAACACTCAATGGAATTGTGCGGATTTCAGCGCTTGTTATTGTCAAATATACAAACACAACACGAGCACGTTACAATGATGCGCTGATTGCTGTGACAGATTTTGTGATATTTGAAACTAAACTAGAACTGAAAGTTCAGGGAAAGTCATTTTTTCTATTACTTGAGACGCCACTGGATCATTTCCAACCAGTCAAAGAGAGAACAAACGACATGGGAATTCTCTTGAAGTTATCTTTACATGTGAACATGTGGAAAAATCTCATTATTACAAACTAAAATCAACAAAATAACATATAACACAACCCCTTTTTATCACTTAAACTCTATAAGCAACCAAATGTTTATTCTTTCAAACAGTATATATAATATATTAATATTGTCTGGATATCCATCTTTTCTGTTGGTTCAAAAGAAATGGAAAAACTGGAGCCTTTGTTTTGGAGCGATGGTTGGTGCTAATTCATAGGACAGATTTGGAGGTTGAGTTTTTTCAATTTTGTCACAAATGTTTTGGATTTTCTCTGTAAAAAACATCATGAAGTCATTGCTACCGAGGTGCGGCGGAATAGCCAGGTCAGGTGGTGTCTGTTTATTTGTTAATTTAGTGACTGTGCTAAATAGAAACCTTGGATTGTTTTTGTTGGTTTCTATGAGGTTACGAAGGTGCTCAGCCTTTGCTGCTTTTAGTGCCTTTTTATAACAATTTGCACTCTCTTTCCACGCCATTTTAAAGACTTCTAATTGAGATTTTTTCCATTTGCGCTCTAGATTGCGAGTTTCTCTTTTAAGGGCGCGAGTGGTGCTATTGTACCAAGGTGCAATATTATTCTCATTAATCTTTTTTGACTTCATAGGTGCAACAGCTTCTAATGTATTAGAGAAAATAGTACCCAATTTCCTGGTCATGACATCGAGCGATTCTTTATTTATTGGTATGGTTATTAAAGGAGTCAGATCTGGCAAGCGAAGCTATCTTTAGTAGCGGAGGTGATTGTTCTACCCTGTCGATAACGAGTTAAAGGGCTGATTCCAGACGTGCACAAAGTACCCGTTATAAGATAGTGATCGGTGACATCGTCGCTTTGAGGCATAATATCTATATTGGTTAGATCGGCTCCGTGAGATATAATCAGGTCTAGTGTATGATTAAATCGATGAGTGGGTCCTTTAATGTGTTGTATTACCCCAAAAGATTGTAGTAGTTCTGTAAACGCCAGTGCTAATGCATCGGTAGCGCTATCTACGTGGATATTAAAATCTCCGACAATTAGTATTTTATCAACGTTAACCAATAGGTCCGATAGGAAGTCCGCAAACTCTTTCAGAAAATCAGTATAGGGACCAGGGGGTCTATACACCTTAGCCAATGTAAAAGAAAGCAAAGGTTTTTTACTTTTGTAAGGAATAATTATGTTCAACGCAAGCACTTCAAATGATTTAAATTTATGCTCTGTTCTCTGAGTAACAGTAAGAAAGTTTCTAAAGATTGTAGCGACGCCGCCACCTCGACGTGGCTCATGCATATAACAGTAGCTTGGTGGGGTACACTCATTTAGGCCGAAATATTCATTTGGTTTAAGCCAGGTCTCGGTAAGACAGAGTATATCAAAACTGTTGTCCGTGATCATTTCATTTACAATAACTGCCTTTGGTTTTATTTTAATGTATTTTAATCGTTTGTAATCATAAAATGAGTATGCATGGCTTCTACTTGGCCAGGCCTTTCTTGTTAAAGAGATCGTTCTTCTTAATCGGACTTCCAGGAAAATAAAATGAAGGTAAAATAAATCAACAAACAGATCTTTAATTATGTCGTTTAAAATGTAATCTTGATTTTCCTTTTTGATGTCTTGTCATTAGTGTGTTCATTTATTGTAGTGTCAATAAAAAGAAGTCTCACATTTCCCTGTAAACGCGGTTTTCTGCGTAGCCGTTTATTGATATGCATGTAAATTATCAGATATATAATCTGATATCTGTTTATTTTGTGCATGTAAATCCACTCAATAATAATATATCATAGTTGTAAATAAATGACATGCACATTGACTATATCAAAGATTGCATCCACACTGCCATTAAGTATAGAGCAACATGTGTGGTGTTGATGTTATCATGTGAAAACAGGTTGTGTTTCCCCTTTCCTCACATCCGCCTGAGATCAAACTTGTGGGTGTTGAAACAATGACTCTTCCTGTGACCGCTGAACAGTCCAGAGAACAAACTGACCATCTCAGCTGAAAAACCTCAAACACGACCAAACTCAATCTCACCTGATTTCATTTAAGCAATCAATAGCAATTATATTTATTTGTGTCACACTTTATATCCATAAAGAAAGAAATTAAGGAATGCAAGAAAAGTGCTTTGAACAAACTCACAAACATGACTCAGAAACACACAGAGAGTGAGTGAAATGAGTGAGGTTTCAGTACTCCACATGTCATTCTGAAAACAGAAGCCGCAGTTCTGACACAAGACAACTGAGCTGAGCTCCTAACATTCATCAAATCACTTCAGAATATTGTGTTCGAGTAAAAACACAGCTGCATCATATGACAGAACTGACACGTGTGTATTAGGAAGTATAGACAGTTCTGTCTAATTCAGTTCATTTCTCAGTTCAGGTCTGTACACAGCAGCGGCACAAAGATCTCAGAATAAACAAGAAACAGCTAATGAACTCCATCCATCCATTTTCTTCCGCTTATCCGGGGCCGGGTCGCGGGGGCAGCAGTCTAAGCAGAGATGCCCAGACATCCCTCACCCTAGACACTTTCTCTAGCTCTTCTGGGGGGACACCGAGGCGTTCCCAGGCCAGCCGGGAGACATAGTCCCACCAGCGTGTCCTAGGTCTTCCCCGGGGTCTCCTCCCGGTCGGACGGGCCTGGAATACCTTCCGGGGAAGGCGTCCGGTAGGCATCCGGAACAGATGCCCAAGCCACCTCACTGACCCCTCTCGATGTGGAGGAGCAGCGGCTCTACTCCGAGCTCCTCCCGGGTGACCGAGCTTCTCACCCTATCTCTAAGGGATCGCCCAGCCACCCTGCTAAAAGACACGGACAACATCCATTTCTAAAATCTTCACAAACATTCAAAATAAAGTAACAACAAAAAATGTAATCTTGATCTAAAACAGCGTTTCTCAATGGGTGCGGTACCCCCCTTCAGGGGGCATTCAGAGAACGTCGCGGGGGGCGGGTGCTGATGGAAGCTAGATTTCTGAAAGGGGGGCGTTCGCAAGTTTACACCGAAGATCCAGGTTAGACAAGATAAAACATTTACCTGCAAAAGATTATGATCTGCATCAGGACTAGCTAGGGTGCAAACTGTGGTTTTAATGTAGCCATGAATGTCTTTGACCACACACCACGTGATCATTTCAGCCCATCATAGCATGTTCAGCAGTTGAGCGCCGCAGTGCTCGTGACGTGCACCCAAAAACCTGCCTCATCATACCGGACACAGCTCTTCACGGCAGCCATGTCAGCTTTAACCGATCATTAAAAACATATCAATAAGCTCTTTTTCTCCCTTTAGAGGCAACTTCACCTTGACTGTACAAAACATTTGGTCTGCTATGAGAAAGACTGAAACAGTCCACTTGAAGGCTATGGAGAGTCAGAGAAATTAAAGGGCTAATCTTTGTTTTTTGGTAGAACACGAATAAAGGCATCGATCGGCTGTTCTGAAACGTAATGAAATCCCAACAGGGATCAATAAAATGCCTTGTTGTGCAGCACTATCGAGCTTGTGGAGAACCTGCAGATTTTGTCAGAGGGGAACTGGAATCCCCTGGTTAGGCCTGGTTTCCCTCTGAGGTTTTGGGTTCCTCGCCACCGTTTACATACTGTTTTGCACTGGCCGGGGGCTGCTAGAATTTATATAGGATATAGTACTATATAGGAATTTATAGTCTGTTTGATATTTGATCTGTGTTTCCCTCTCCTTATCTTTGGTGTGTGTGTGACTGTGTAAGTTTGTTTGTGTGCTTGTGCATGTTGTGTGTGTGGGTGTCTAAATCTGTGTGTCTGTCTACTGTGTTTTTTCCCCTTTTTTGTACATTTACATTTACTCATTTGGCAAAGTGACTTACAAGTAGTTTTCTACAGTGTCACATTACTGCAGAGCAATCAGGGGTAAGGTGTCTTGCTCAAGGGCACTTCAGTCATGACCTGCTGACACTGAGATTCAAACCTTCTGATCACAAACCCAACGCTCTAACCACTAGGCCACAGTTGAAAATTGTATGGTAATACTTTTACTGGTCAATGAAACCATTTTATGTGTACATGTGTAAAGCCTCCAGCAGGCCAGACATGCGATTGAAAAACACCCTAGAGACCAGCTAGCAGTGCCCTAGCAACACACAGAACACCTTATCAACCACACAGCGATGTGCAAAAGTAAAACGCTCCAACATGGCTGTAGAGACGAATGAGAATAACTTCATAACATCTCATAATCTAGTTTACATTTCCTCAACATCTGTTAAATTCAGAGCGGCTGAGCTCTCACAAAGACGCTGTGACGACACCAGTCACCTTTAACACAAACACACACAGGAATTTGGTGACATCAAAATAATAATGTAAAAAACGAGATATAATCAAAAGTAAATTAAAACATGAACAAACTTCTCATATCAGACACAAGGCAGATATAAAGCAAACAAACGTCCACTTCCCACACTGAACTTACATTCTCAAACACACCCAGTGAGGCCATGAGAGAGCGTGAAGATCCTCTTATAGGTGAATATAGACACCGCACATCAGCACATTGAGGTGATATCCTCAAACAAACAAGCCTTCAAAATAAAAAACAGAGCCAGAGATTCACGCTGAAGTGATCGAGACCACAGACAGACAGACGGAAGTAAAGCTCTCTCTTGTGTGTGTGCGCGCGCTGAGAACAAAAAACAACCGTTTCCTGATTTCTGCTGCTCACAAGGACGAGCTATAACAAACAACCAGTGCGTGTGTATGCCTGACCAAAACATGACCAGAACATTTCACTAGGTTTTCAAGACCATTAGACACTGTTTTAATATTGTGGCTTCAAATAAAACACACCGTTTCCTCATTGCTGTCTCATGTGTGTTCAAAACGGCACATCTAATACAATGTTGCATTTCAGTATGGAGAAGCTGGAAGGACAAACTACATGAGAAAGTGTCACGATGTCCAGTGACAGATGAGTGGTGTTTTTCCACTTAAGAACTGTGATGTCCTGCCAGACATCCTTTCTAAAGCTGCTCAGCTCTGTGTCTCATTGAGGAAATCTGCTGACATCTAGTGTTCACAAACAGAACGCACGCAGTCAGAGCAAAAAGTGACCTTGGTGACTAAATTAATCAAGTGGTGGTTTAGCCAAACAATCTTTCCTTGTTTATTCAAACCCATTGCAAAGTCCTGTGTGTCCCAGTTTAATGGCTGGAGTTTGTCTTATTTCACTTTACAATTCAAATGTGATCATTTACTCATCCACATGTCATTCAAGCCGTCCGTGTGTTTATTTCTTCTGTGGAAAACACATTGAGGCTTTTGAGGAAATCTTTCCAGGGTTCTTCTTCATGTAAGGCACTTCAACGGGGGCTGTTGGTTAAAACCCTTTATTGGGCAAATTGGGCAACTTACCAATCACAAGAGCGTTTTCATGCCTCTCCGCGCATGGATGTCTCCCAGTCGGTCAATAGATATCAGTCTCTTCACAAATAGTGACATCATGGCATGTGACCAATCAGGAATATACGTCTAGATCATCGAAACGAACAATGATATAAGTTAATGAAACTCTCAGGTTATATGGTTGAACAGTTGGGTTTAATGTTGAGATGTTGTTTGCGTAGGTTTTCTAGACATTGTTGGCGAAAAATGGTGTGATCATATTTAATGACAGGTTATTGACAAAGTATCCATTTTTAGACATCGGGCAGATGCGTCTAATAAGTCATACTGTTACTAATAATGTATTATAACATAGGGCAATAGCATGTATTAATGCATTGAATGTTGCCACAGGTCTGTATAACATTATACAGTGGGAAAACTAAACTTATTACAGTAAGTCTTGTTATAACCTCCATTTACACTACTGGGTTAAAGAATTTCTACATATTTCAATGAGTGCCCTATAAAGGGTTAAGGTCTATATTTCAGTTTCATCGCAGCGTCAAAAGACTCTACACCAGCCGATGAAGAAGGGTCTTGAGAAGCCAAACGATTGGTCATTTGTCATAAAACATATTGTGTTTTTTAACATAAATACACAGCTTGCACTGCATCCATGATGCACATCCGTGACTTCCATATTGCGCAATCACGTTGGAAAGGTCACCCGTGACGTAGATTTGAAAATATATAAACATCGCTGAAATGCACACGAACTGACCCTGTTAAACAATAATCTTGCACAAAGACATATAACGTGTCATTCAATATCCAAGAACTGTTGAACGGTCTTCTGTCTCCACACTCGCAAACACTGGGTCAGAACTCTAGCTTAAGTCACAAGTGACCTTTCCAACAAGATTACAGAGTAGATGGAGGCGCTCCGAGGCATATACAGTATTGTGGATTAAACAGGAATCATGGAGCTAAATTTTATACTTTTATAGACTTTTTTCAAGACCTCATTGAAATTTCATTGAAGTTTTAACCGGTTACATTGGCGACACTTTAACTTACATTCACTATATGGTGATAATCTTAGTTTGTGATCTCTCCTGATTAATGCAACATCATTCACAATGGTGGGAACGAAGAGTGACTAACACAATGCAAGGTTTATTAGAAAGAGAATCCAGGTTTGTGGCTAGCACTTAGCATGTGGGACCGGACAGTGTGGATCCGTATCAAGGCTACGCTAATTGCCTTCCGACACACAGAGCAGTTCACCTCACGGTTTTTCCCAGAGACGGATGGTTCCAACTCTTTATCCTACAAACATTTGCACAAAAACTTGCATTTCTCCATCAGTCAATCATGTTGTTTAGCAACGGGGTGTTACTGGAACTCCACTATTCACCTACGCAATGATTCAATTCAGGCAAACTATGACACCTTTGGACAAATATGAAAAGATGATACACAATTTAATACCTTGGAAAATGGCTTTTAAGACTTCTTTATACTTTTTAAGACCCAGGGACAACCCTTTATAGAGCTTGTCAATGGACGTCACAGCTTTTTGCATGCCGCCATCTTCGGAAGTTGTTTATTAGCGATTGTTTTGTTTTACTACGGCTCTCACCTTGCTTTTGCGTTTTGTGTGAAGAGTATTAGAGAATTAGAGCAGTGGAAATACATCAAGTCAAACGAATACATCAAGTCAAACGGAACAACACTGAACTGAACTAGCAGAAAAGAGCCGCTACCACCAACAAATATGGCCGCAACACAGCGTGACAACGCTTTACAAGCTCAATATTTTAAAAGTATATCATTTTGTAGTTTTCAGTTGAAACTGAAATTTAACCTTAACCAACAGCCCCCTTGAAGAGCATTATATGGAGAAGAGCATTATATGGAGAAGAACCCTGGGAGGCTTTCCTCAAAAGCCCAAGTCTGTTTTCCACAGAAGAAATCACATGGACGGCTTGAATGACATGTGGGTGTGTGAATCATCATGACATCATTTTATAGTGAACTACTCCTTCAAAGATCTACTTGTCTAACACCATCAATTAATACTAACAAGACAAAATACATAAAGGGGATTATCTGACTCATACTGTCAGGAAAAACACACACATTATTTTCCAGCTGTAGTTCACGTCACCATGTGACTGTCAGAGCACAGGGCACTGTGTGTCAGCTGACAGGAAGTGATGCAAAAAAAATGCCAGACTTGTGCAAGTGTGTTGGGCAAAAGCATGCAACAAATGAAGATACAAAACACACCACACACCGCAGCAATCGTAAGGGAAGTCTTACCTGGAACTGGACGGGATGCTGGGATTGACAGTAATGGAGTTAACAGAAACTCGTGGAGGAGGAACAGGAGGTCTGTAAGGAACCCGAGGAGGTAACTGGGCGTCTGAGGATTCTTTGGAGACGCCCACAGCATAGCTCTTGGGAGGAAGAGGCGGAGCCGTTTCTAAACAACACTGTTCATACAGGTGGAAGTGATCAGACGAGGAGGAGGAGGTGGATGATGATGAAGAGAGGGAGCGATTGGGCGACACAGGTGAAAGTTTCCTCTCGCTCTTCCGTACTTGTTCTTTCAGAGGCAGGTGTTCTGGGCGTGGCCTCGGAGCAGGGGTGGGTTGCCGTCGTTCGGCAGGGATGGGCATTTCTATCGGCTCGGGTGCGAATGGGTGTTGCGTAGCGTTCCTCGCCAAGTTAAGATCGGAGGTTGTCACCATGGATTTAGGAACAGAAGCAGATGTAAAGGGCACCGGAGGTCGATTGGGCGTGACCCGAGGAGGCACAGGAGGCAGTGTGGAGCGAACCATGTCGTCCTTCTTGTCAGATCCTGGGGACGCTCTGAATTTCGTCCTCTCTCTGGGAACGGGTCGGTCTTCCTCTCTCTCTTCGTCTTCCTCCATACCCGACGCCATAGGAAATCGCTTACGTATGCTGCCGAGAATTCGCTTCCTGTGGCCGGGAAGAGCCACGCCCATCTGCTGCAATTCCGTGGATGTTAAATCCTGACATTCCCAAAATGTGTCCAGTCCGGCCTCCTGAAACGCTGTGCAGTACTGATCGAGACGGAGCGCTCTCAACCACTCTGCTATGGGCCGGGAACTCCCAGACATTACCCCAACACTGCAAAATACTAGAAGAGAGAGAGAGAGAGAAAGGGGGTAATCAAATAAATCATTAATAATGATAATACTGACACAGTAGTTCTGAACTGAGAATCTGACAAGGAATGAAATCTTTAATTGTCAATGTATGATGCAGTCGTGCATCCGAACCAAAACTAGGAAATCAGCACATAAATCTCGTGACACTTATGTTAACACAACACAATCCATTTTTAAAGGAAAAACACACGCAGAGTTCATTATCAGACACAAAGAAACGCATTAAATGTGAAGTTAAGATCCTCACACACACAAAAACACCAAGGAACTTTAGGTCTCTCCTGTGTCCGGTGTTTTTACTCATTTTTAATGAATTCCAACAACAAGACTTACTTGTTTATTTTCGTGCGGTTGATATTTCTATTAATTTTTAACTTGTTCGACTTTGTAGTTGAAGTTGTCAATGCACGGCTGAAGCTGCATGTGCTTTGACAACATGAATGTTCTTGATCTGTCATGGCAAACACACATGTAGAGGGACAGACACTCTCTCTCTCTCTCTCTCTCTCACCAGAGTCTGTGGTCGCTGGTCGCCGTGGCTTTCTATCTCAATGTACATCAGGACAATGTCAGGTGCTTCACCAACCGCTCGCAGAACCACAAGTGTGACAAATGCCATTCAAAACCACACAAACGTTTGTCAAATACTCCTCGTTTCCCAAACAGAAGTAAACTGGCATGAAAACACCATTCCATGCAATAGATGCCAAAGACTTCTATCTTATTAAAACTTCATTTACTACACTCACATTTAGGGCTGTCACCATTATTATATAATCGTCTCATCGCGATTGTTTGATCTCATCGCAATTATTGCACATCTTTACAGAAGATACAAGGGGGAGCTGCAGTGACTGCATATTGCATATTTTTGTGTGTGTGTTGTAACTTAAGTATGATAATACTGGTAAAATGTTCCAACAATCACTTCAAAAACTTTAAAGCATATACCATAAAAAACTATAGTACAATTTACTATTATATAAGCTAATCTCAGTGTGAAATCAAGGATTTTTTAAAGCAGGGGCCACATTGCGGCGGCCGAGTATAGTGCAGAATTCTTTTTCATTTTTCAATTGCTGCTGGCACTAACAGATGTCTGAGCAAAACACTTATGCCAAAGTTATGCTGGTTTATTAATGATAAACAGAGATGATTCAGTAAGTAAACCAACACAACAAAAAGGTTTTAAATACTTCTAAACATACTTTTGGTAGACACTGTTATCCATCCCTGAAATGTTTTACTTCCCTGAACTATGGAACGATTAACTAATATGTTAATCTAGCTGCTAAACTGGAGTATTGTTGTAGCTGCAGGGCTCAACACTAAGGATATTTCATCTTGCACAGGCAGTGATTCAATTTTTAACTTGATCTACCAACATTTTTACTGACCCTGACACAAATATATGAAATAGTTGTTGTTATCGTTGCTTTTGACCCATCGTATTATCTTGTATGGGGAGACTGGGGACGGTTGCATCCCTTTTTGTATTTCCTTCAGTTTCTCAGACACTGTTTTTAGTAGAAAGCCTAAATTGTAATATGTTAAATCCACATCTGTCAGCTACCCACCTACACTGTTGTAACATGCGTGTGTATGATAATATACGCACACTTTATACTTGAACAGACAAAGTCAAATGTTGCAACTGACTCCATAACAGTGGACGGTTGCATCACACCACAGGGACGGTTGCAACATTAATTAAAATTTAATAAAAAATATTCTATAACAATTTAGCAACTTCTTTACTTTATTGGTAAACAGAGTCTTTAAAAAAATTTAAACCAGCAAAAAAACAAGATACTGAAAATAAAGCCTACTGAAATATTTGTGCGCACCTCTCTGAACGGTGATTTTTGTTTGTGTGAACAGTTAAAATGATTGACAAAACATATTTCCAAAACCATGTTTATTATTTGGTATTGTTATTATTGTTGTTGGTATTATCACAATTGTTGTGCTATGTTTTCACTGTAGGCTATATTGTGCTCTAGTCTGACAGTATCTGCTATTGAAAGACTTCTTTATTGATCCATCAAATTAGAGTTGTATCATGACACTGAAACGACACGTGTTTACATCAGTGTTGTCATGAGGGACAGTTGCAACAACAATCAAGCATTTCATCATTTCTTCTGAAAAGTGGTGTAGACATCTCCCACCCGCAAACTAAACTTAAATACCATCTTATTCCACAGCAAAAAACATTTAACTAACAAATCTGAAGTTCAAACACTATGAAAGAAGAGTAAACAGTCAGTAAATAACAACCATCTCTCTCTTTCGGGTCACCACAGCAGGTTTTATTCTGCATGCAGTCAGTAAATAAGAACAAATGAAAGAAAGAAAAAGACAAACTTTAGCTCATAATAGAAATAAACAGAAGAAATTAAACATTGCTTTAGGTTTTTAGGCTTAATGGTGTTCAGATACAGATATCATCAAATGCAATAATCAAAAAGCGAAATAATATTTTCAGATAACAGAAAGCATATTCTTCAAATAATACAAACTAAATAACTGACTGTTTTCCAGGATACTCGTCGAGTCGGGTATCTTGAAATACTTCTGTATGTATTTGTCCCTTCAAGCACAAGACACGGAAAGAAAGAAAGGAAGAGAGAGGTCTGAGGCGTTGGGCTGATCGTCACACATCCGTCAACTGTCTGGAGCGACTCTCACACTGGCTGAGCTGAATAACCATCAACCAGTAACCATCGTATCCAATGAGTATGCTGAAAGCAGCGTTTTTTATTTCTGCTTTGACAGCCGCATCTGGAATGGTGAGAAAACGTTGTGCTTTGTAAATATTTCTTGTCTTTAGCCTGTAAAGTTCAAAGCATATATAGCTAGCGCACCAACAACATGAACGTCCACACCACAAACAAAATCCGTCCAAATGCGTTTAGAAAGTCAACAAGCTCAATACGTTTCACATCCCATTTAAATCTGTATTTAATGTTGTCCGCTTGTGATACGATCAAGCTAAACGCATATCAGGCCTGAGAGAACAGGGGCACTTCAGGGGCCAATAAGATTTCAACTGGGGCCGGTGCCCCTCTTGCCCCACCCCTAGATTCACCAGTGATTTAATTAATCGTCTTAATTCATTTCATAATCATGAAAGCCCTTCTCACATCTCTATTCAAGGACAAAGCAAACGCTCTCATTCACACACACACACACACACACACACACACACACACAGATTGTGTCTCTCTCTCTCTCATATTCAGCTTGTTCCTCATTCTAGTATCACTGGATCAGGAACTTCATCTGTTAAATTCAAATAAACATTTCAGAGAGAACAATAACATTTAAAGTCACACTTTTACACATTCCAGCAACACACAAAGTGACACATATGATTGGTCCTCACACACACGCACTCACTTGACATCTATGACTGGAACTTCAGGTCACACGTGTATGCATGTTTGTTTGTCTTATGTTTGACTTTATCACTATGCATTTCTAAATTTCATACATGCTGCCCATAAGCAAGTAAATCAGGAAGTCAAGATGCCACACTTCCTGGGACTAAGTGCAACTTAGTATTCAATTCAATTAAAACTACTCAACAGTTAGTTAGGTTTAGGCCACATAACGTTTGTTTATGTTTGTTATCTGTTAGTTTCAAAAATGAAAATTCGGTCATCATTTCCTCTTCTTCCAGTCGTTCCAAATGTGTTTAAATGTGTTTGATCTGATCAACACAGAGAAAGATAACGGGAAGATATTGTCCGTCATTGACTTATAAATGTAAATTGACTTCCATAGTAGGAAATATGACAATGGTGGTTGAAGGTGCACCAGAACGGTTTGCTGTCAAACATTCTTCACAACTTTGTGTTCAACAGAACAATAAAGTCTTTTTTCCTACTATGGAAGTCAATGGGGGGCGAGATATGTGTGGTTGTAATCGTTCTTACAAACATCTTTCTCTGTGTTCAATAGAACAAAGACATTTATAAACATTTAAAACAACTCGAAGGCGAGTAAATGATGACAGACTTTTCAGTTTTGGTTAAAGCGTCCCTTTAATTGAGTATTTTATACATCACTGTACATTTATTTACTAGAAGTATTTGTTCCTGCTACAGCAACAGACAGCATAAAACACGAGGTGAGACCACAAACAGAGGTTTCTATTCTCACTAACATGCATACAAAGTCACACATCCACACAAGTGGGAGTGGATGTGCCGTCTTCTTCTAGTAAATAAAAGTACAAACACACATAGTGTGAAGTTCTGAACAACAGCTCTTGAGAGAGCTGAATGCAACCGATGCCCTCGCATGTGCATCACTCATGCATGCAACTTCTGCTCGAGTGTTCAGACATAATGGGGTCCCGCACAGGGATAATCTAAAATCAGGACTAGTCTTCTGTAAAATGTACACATTCAAGTAGTTCGTACAAACATTGCATGCAAAAAACATCACTTGTGAGCATTTTGAGGCAAAACTATGGCACTGGTGTTTTTAGGACGTCAATGGAAGTTGCTTTTAGGTTAGACAGCTCGATCATTTACTTTAGTCTAAGACTAATCTTAAACCGTTTCTGCGACAGGGATTATTTAAACCAGGACTGGGCCTTAGTTTAATCAGCAAATTTAAGTCGTTTTAGCAAAAATGACTTCCTAAAACATTACTTGTGTGCTTTTTGAGACAACGCAACAGCACTGGTGTATTTTAAGATATGTCCGCACAAGATGTTTTCAGTTTGGACAGCTCTAACACTTATTTTAGTCTAATCCCTGACTGGGAATCTACCCCATCAAATCCTGAAACTCATAAACAGAGATTAAAACAAGACCCAGCACTGCTAAATATATCAGTTGAAATACCAAATTAGACCTTATCTACAAAGATTAGCATCACAGCAAACAAGACACACAAACGTGATGCTGTTGAAGCAGAGGAAACACGGAGGAGGATCAGAAATAATGATAAAGATCTGTCACAGTACACGAATGAAACAACTCGCTTCCTCCATGACTTCAGTGTTTATAACAAACACCAACATGATTAACATTCCAACCCCGTCACAGGACTGTTTAATACAGCACAACAACACACACA
>CM074094.1:21172614-21200114 GCA_037178815.1 Barbatula barbatula
TAAGCAGTATGCAGTAAGCAGTATGCATTGGTACAAAACAAGGTTAGGGACCTCACTAGCACTGTAGTACGTTTCATTTTGTGAGTGACAGAAATCAATGTTTATTTTTATTCAAATTCAGTTTTGTTCACATCTGAGCTTTTGACAGTCTAATCACACAGCTTCACACTGAACAACAGAGGGTCGACTGAAGCACATTGCATTGTGGGATACAGTATTCTGTCCAGTGTGCTCTAAACACACCTGTTCTGCATGGCCTCGTGAAGCAACTACACTGCTGTTTGACGTGTTCACATAATGTTGACATGCTCTCCTACAGAGAGTCTAGCAGCGCGTGCCCAAGCTGTCTGACATACGTCATTAACATGCACAGTCACCAGTTTACAGTAATATTCTACATGAACCTGACAGTGTTTACAACGCGTGTTTCTACAGTAAATGATTGTACATGTGACTGTCATGTCTGTCTGAGGGCGAGATGAGATCTGATCAAACACTCACGGATCTCTGAATGAGGACACGTCATAGATTCATCGTGTTTTAAATATAGCTCATTATAATGACTGCAGACTAACCTTTGCGTGTTTAAATCAATAAAAGCATCATTGATATATTTCTAAACGAGGACATGTCACGTGTAGCAGAGGCGTGTGTTATCATAAAGTTCATGTGAACTCATCAGTGATGAAACACAGGGATTCCGCACAGTCACCGTGTTGCCATGGCGACGGCACCGGAGCGCTGCGTCACTGTGTTGGCGGTCCTGGTGTGTTTCTACTCTTGCAGCTGTTGGACACGAAACGCAATTCAGTCATCAAACTCACGCGTGATACTCCTGTAGTTTCAGAGGAAAAACACAGAGCAGATAGCACATACATACATCTGGCAGACATCAATTTGAAGTCAGCAAACATCTGTTTGCTCATCTACTCTACATCTCTGAGACGTCAGATGTAATGTAGACCTCTAGAAGACGTCTGTAAGATGTGGATGATTTAGAAGGTATGAACAACAGCTCTTTCTAAGATGTTTAACAGATGTTTCCGGATCTCCAGCAGACGTATCACAGATGTACCTGTGTTGGTGGGTTAAAGGGTAACTCCGACGAAAACTTTAAATGACTCACCTTCAAGTACTTGAACATCTGTTTGACCTCCATTTATCCAAAAACGCAAAATAAGGTTGTTTCGAGCTTCCTGACTTTTATTGCAATGCAACCAATCTTAAAAAGCGCTGAAAGTGCGTAAAGACATCGTAAAATTGTCCACGCGACTCCGGTGGTTCAGTATAAATCAATATAATGCGACGAGGATACTTTTTGTGCGCAAACAAACAAGAAAAGCTTTCAAAACTACCTTGGAGAAAAATGGAGGTCATGCAGATGTTAAACTACTTGAGGATGAGTTATTAATGGCAGAATGTTTAGTTACTTTAAGAGCAAAAATTGACAAATCTAAACAGTTGGAGACATTCTTGAGATCTCTCCTGTAACAAAGTGACTCAATTTGCTTTTCTTCTTATTGGTGTCTTGGGGAAACTTTCCGGCCCTACAGAAAATCTACTTGAGTCAAAACATACCCCATTAAAAAAGATATTTTACGTGACATGTTCCTGGTCTTACTGTCGAAGGTTTTCTTTCTTGATCAATAACCAAACATCTCATGAGCACACCCTTGTTGCTGTGTTAAACACAAGAAACACACAAGAGCTCCAAAACCAAGCGACGTTTTTATTTGATTCCAGTTTCTACATTCATTTCTTCATTCTTGAAACTGTGACATCATACAATGATTCTACAGGCGCTCTCTGTGTGTCTGGAGACAACTGCATGCTATATAAGATCAGGACTCAATCCATCAAGCAAGAGCCGGCTGAAATAAATCCCTTCATAAACTCTTTTATTTGTGTCTGCATACATGATTCACTCTGACAGGGGAGTGACCACAGAACTGATCACATGTGTGTGTTTTGAAGGGTTTCTAATGCATGAAGTGTACGTGTCAGTGGTGTCCCTCTTCATCGCTGTGTTCAGCGCGCTCATCTTTACTCTCGCTCAGCGAGCTCTCGTCGATGTTCTCCAGAGATTCGGCGTGCTGTATAGAGAGCTCACCCAGCGGGATGCTGGACAGACGGTTCTGCTCCGGGTATAACCACGGCTTGAATCCCGGGTTGTGCTTCTGTTTCCACTCGGGGTACCGAAGACACGCTTTACTGATACGCTTCATCGCCTGAAAGACAGACACGTGACGGTTCATTTGAAACTCTCTTTAAGATGTGCTGATGTAAATCAAACACATACGTGATAACGTTCACACACATAACAATGGAAATGAACTTGTGTGCACTTCACTCACTTTGGGAGCCAGGAACTGGGAAGACTTGTTAACAACCCACTTAGGTAGAGAACCTAGAGAGAGAGAGAGAGAGAGAGAGAGAGAGAGAGAGAGAGAGGCGTCTGATATCTGGGATCACATCTGAGATGTTACTAATATAGTAACGCATATAATACAGATATAATGTGCGTATATGCGTGTCAAATGTTTTATAAAAATGTCTTTACTTGGCGGGTTTTCTATCATTCAAATTTGGTTGATCTGGTTAATAACACATTTTCTATTGGGGTGACACACTCAGAACACATTCAATATTGGTTTACACAAACTTAAAGATGATCAACATGAATATAGTGAGAGTCTAGCCAAAAACACACTAGTGAGATGTATTATTCTTACCAATAGGAAACTCTTTACAAATTACTTTACACAGATGCGATAAAAACAATAGACAATGTTTGTGTGTATGAGTGTGTGAAGTATAAAGGTAGGCTAAGTATGTTTTTTGAGTCAGGCCAAAAAGTACCAAAACAAACTTGTAGCCAATCAGCAATAGGGGGCGTGTCAGCTCATGTTGACGGAGGGAAGAGAGCAAGCGTGCATTAGAAAGAGTTTAGGAAGAGCGATGTCTTATTTCTTACATGAAATTCACAGACTCTTTACTTTTAAGGAAAAAAAGAACGTAAAAGTCAGGCAGGATCTAGGACCCGCGTTAATATTATAAAGACTTTCCAGCAGAGATGCGTTGGGTTGGGGTTAGATCATCTTATAATTAACCCAAGGAAGTTGCTTTGATTCGGATCAGTATGTGAGGAACATTGGTTTTTCTGTTTGTTAGAACCAACATATATTACATTTATGCATTTGGCAGACGCTTTTATCCAAAGTGACTTACATTGCATTATTCTATACATTTATACATAGATATCTGCAATCCCCTGAGATCAAACACACAACCTTGAGTTGTTAACACAAAGCTCTTAACGCTGAGCTTATCTGGAATCAGTATGCTGCTTATATCTACTTGCGTCTTTGCTTGTTTTATTAATTTGATAAAGCTATGATAAAGCTCAGTATTTCATGCATGTTCGTGGGCGGAGCAATGCAGGAGGGGGCTTGTTCCTTTTGCTTTGTAGTGCGTTTTGTTGTCGATTTCAAATAACTCAATTCAGAAATCGCTTACTGCACCTTTAACAGTGTGAATGAATGTGTGTGTAGTGAGTTGGTGTGTATGTAGTGCGAGTGTGTGTGTGTTACCTTTGGGATCAACCTGCGCCAGGTAAGTTAGGGTGCAGCTGGTGGGTCCGGTGCGCTGGATCAGGTATCCAGTCTGAATAGAGACGGCCCTTACCAGATCTTTCTTCTGAGGATATTTCTGAGAACACAGAATGAAAGAATTATTCACACGACACATGATCTACATTACACTAATAGTGTTAAGAATGCATGTGTGTGTGTGTGTGTGTGTGTGTGTGCCCTTGTGTTTTTCATCACTGCTACACAAACGTACACACACAGCAGAATCTGTGTTAAAACCAGTCAGATTTATTACGGCACCTCTGTTCTACATCTCTAATTGTCCAAATTACACTCTGGCCTGGTTTTACTGTGTGTGCTTGATCGATTGTGTGTCAGTGTGTGTGAGACAGAATAAAGAGGCAGTATTGTGCTCGCTCGCTCTATCTGTCTCTTTCTCTCTCTATCTGTAGATCAATTCAGTCAGGAGTTTCTGCAGATTAGTGTTCTCATGTGACTCTAAACACACACCTACAGATTCCAGAACACACAAACACACACTGATGCTTTTAACCTCAGTTAACCTCGGCTTTACTGGCATGATAAAATAAACTTTACATTGCTAAAGTAAAGAAGTATCTATATAAATTATACATATCAATATAAACAGAAATGTTCAGTAGTTCCAGGGGATGACTGAGGTGCTCTATAGCAGGGGTTTTCAAACTTTATGATGCCAAGGACCCACAAATAAGATTAAGCTATTGTGAGAGACCCTTTTCTAAAATACGTAACCATCTATACATTTTATGGGTAAGGAAACATTAAATAATAATAATTCAAATGTATTTGTGCTGTAGCTGTTTTCACTTTGAGTGAGAAAAACTCCATAGACAGATACAAATATACACCATGCATGTAACAAAAACAGATGAACTTTTTCTAAATTTTTCCCCTGCAATTTTCTTGGGATCCCTTGAAACCTTCTGGAGGCCCCCTGGGGGACCCATGTGGGTCCCCAGACCCCAGTTTAAAAAAACCTGCTCTATAGAACCGCTGAAGAGCCATACAGGGGCTTAACAGAAGTGGTGCTATAAAACTCATCAGTCATCCCAAAGAACCACTTAAGCACCAAGATACGGTGCTTCATAGCCCTAAAAGTGGTTCACCTATGATACAAACCAAGAACCATTTTTGGTGGAATATAGAATCTTTTCTATAACACAACACTATATAGAACACTAGTGAGCACTATACTACTGATAAAACACAATCCTGCTGAATCACTCACAGCGTGTTTGACAGAGTAATTCATGATGATGTAATCGTTCCCCATCGGCAACCAGGAGCGTAGTGTGATGACATCACGATTCTTCAATGGTTTAGGACACTTCCCTTTAGAAAACACAAAGGATTACACATACACGAACATAATAAGCACAACACGATTTCATTATTTTGGCAGTATGGGATGTCGGGGGTCTCACAGGAATAATATCCCACATCTGCATTAACCGTCAGTTTGCCGATGTCAAACGTCTCTATGACATTAGCGTCCCATTTCCGGCGATACTCGATGTCATGAAGCACGTCGTACATGGTTTCAGCAGGAATATCTTTACACTGCATCCGACACTGAGGAGACAGAGCACAAGAACTACTTTACCCACAATGCATCACAATCATTGCTATTAAGACAAATGTTTTGTTCAAGACACCACGGATGGTTGGATGTTTTCCGACCACAAAACCGTAAGTAACGTCTGGATTTAGTACCATTCAAAGTATTTAGTAAGATTAAAATATTAATAACACGCACACACTTTTCTATTTCATGAGATCAGACATTATCCAATCAGAGCATCATCAGGTTACTGATTGCTGCGATTAACCTTATAAATCTTTGTCATGTGTTGTGCGGTCAGATCATGTGACTGCGCAGCCGCATGCTCGTATCACAGCTCTCAGTGCGCTCTCTCTCTCTCTCTCTCTCTCTCTCTCTCTCTCTCTCTGATCCAGCCACACACAGAACATTGTGTACTAAATATACAGTATACAATCGGTGTGTTTGTGTGTTGGCTGCGTGTACGTGTGTGCGTGCATGTATGTTTGTCTGTGTGCACCAGCGTGTCTGTGTGCGTTTACATGCATGTTAGTGTGTGCGTTTTTTGTCTGTGTGTGTGTGTGAGCATGTGTGCGTGTCCGTGTGTATGTGTGTGTGTGTGTGTGTGCTGCAGTCTGACTGACCTCTACTGTAATCATTAACTTTTGTGCTTAAGACAAACATCCGTGGTCATGTCTGGAATTTAAATTCTCATTTGGCTACAGATTCTGATAGTAATTAATTGCTCGGACCGCTTCATACATCACTGAAACCTGTAACTGCTGAGCAGAATATCTGACACGTGTGACGATGTTCCTCTGACAACACAAGCAAACATCACAATCCTTCTCACACACACACACACATCAGATCTACATCAGACAGAGACTCATACAGTCTGAATCAACATCAAGACGAGTGAATGAATGATCACAGAAGTTTAACTGTTATGAGGCGAGATAATCCTATGACACACTCCAGCATTCCACAGTGTGTGTGTGTGTGTGTGTGTGTGTGTGGACAAGGCCATGAAGAACAAACACACACTGAACACAGGAGATAATTGCATCAGTATGACTCATACCGCTCTCCCTCACACACGTGTTTTATGGGGACCTGCAATAGTCGTCATGATTTTGATCTTGTGCAAACGGTAGATTGTATCCTGTAACCACTAAACCAACACATCACACAAACCTTTCTTCACATCACATGATCACATCTGTCTTCATTGAAGCTGCTGTCTACCACACAATCATCAAACACAGACAAACCATCATCATCATCATCATCATCAACTTTACGGTTATTGTGAAGATCACAGTAACACACAGCACATGGCAACACACTGCCAACAACCAACTGTGTGTGTGTGGACATATATTATGTGTATGTTTGAATCTTATTGTGTGTGTGAGAAAGAGGCATTAAATATTGTGTTTGTGCGTTTGAGTGCGCGTGTCTGTGTGTGTGTGTGTGTGTATGCGTGTGCGAGCGTGGGGGGCATTAGATATTCTCTCTCTCTCTTTGTTTGTCAGTGATACACTATTTCTCACACTTCAGCACATTGTGGGTTATTGTGCTGCACTGCTGTTGCCCCGCAGGAACACGTCAGCACCCACACACACACACAATAAGATACAAACATACACAAACTTCCACTTAACACACATCTAAGAGTGATTTGGTCTAAGTCCACATTCAGTATTCTATAATCATACATTTTCTTGGGCGGTCACGGTTATGACATTTGCTGATTTATAATTGCTATTATGGCAATTAATTGTCTGTTTTGAGGCTTTTACATCATAACTATTAATGACAATTAATGTATTCAATGAAGAAAAGATATACTAAAGAAAATAAAAATACAAAGCTTATACAACTGACATAATGGAGAAATGTCATTTCAATGTTAACACACACAGACACACAGACGCGCACACACAGACACATGCACGTACAGACATTATCTCTCTCTCTCTGAGCACAGTTGAGCTGTGAGGTGACTGTTGTGAGTTTTTGCAGACACACGCACACACAGACACGCACGCGTACACACACACACACGTTTCCTGCAAACACACACATTCTCTTTCTCTCTCTCACTGAGCACAGGTGAGCTGTCAGGTGACTGTTGGGGGTTTCCTGCAAACACACACATTCTCTTTCTCTCTCTCTCACTGAGCACAGGTGAGCTGTCAGGTGACTGTTGGGCGTTTCCTGCAAACACACACATTCTCTTTCTCTCTCTCACTGAGCACAGGTGAGCTGTCAGATGACTGTTGGGCGTTTCCTGCAAACACACACATTCTCTTTCTCTCTCTCACTGAGCACAGGTGAGCTGTCAGGTGACTGTTGGGAGTTTCCTGCAAACACACACATTCTCTTTCTCTCTCTCACTGAGCACAGGTGAGCTGTCAGGTGACTGTTGGGGGTTTCCTGCAAACACACACATTCTCTTTCTCGCTCTCACTGAGCACAGGTGAGCTGTCAGGTGACTGTTGGGAGTTTCCTGCAAACACACACATTCTCTTTCTCTCTCTCACTGAGCACAGGTGAGCTGTCAGGTGACTGTTGGGAGTTTCCTGCAAACACACACATTCTCTTTCTCTCTCTCACTGAGCACAGGTGAGCTGTCAGGTGACTGTTGGGGGTTTCCTGCAAACACACACATTCTCTTTCTCTCTCTCACTGAGCACAGGTGAGCTGTCAGGTGACTGTTGGGAGTTTCCTGCAAACACACACATTCTCTTTCTCGCTCTCACTGAGCACAGGTGAGCTGTCAGGTGACTGTTGGGAGTTTCCTGCAAACACACACATTCTCTTTCTCTCTCTCACTGAGCACAGGTGAGCTGTCAGGTGACTGTTGGGAGTTTCCTGCAAACACACACATTCTCTTTCTCGCTCTCACTGAGCACAGGTGAGCTGTCAGGTGACTGTTGGGCGTTTCCTGCAAACACACACATTCTCTTTCTCTCTCTCACTGAGCACAGGTGAGCTGTCAGGTGACTGTTGGGCGTTTCCTGCAAACACACACATTCTCTTTCTCTCTCTCACTGAGCACAGGTGAGCTGTCAGGTGACTGTTGGGAGTTTCCTGCAAACACACACATTCTCTTTCTCTCTCTCACTGAGCACAGGTGAGCTGTCAGGTGACTGTTGGGAGTTTCCTGCAAACACACACATTCTCTTTCTCTCTCTCACTGAGCACAGGTGAGCTGTCAGGTGACTGTTGGGGGTTTCCTGCAAACACACACATTCTCTTTCTCGCTCTCACTGAGCACAGGTGAGCTGTCAGGTGACTGTTGGGAGTTTCCTGCAAACACACACATTCTCTTTCTCTCTCTCACTGAGCACAGGTGAGCTGTCAGGTGACTGTTGGGAGTTTCCTACAAACACACACATTCTCTTTCTCTCTCTCACTGAGCACAGGTGAGCTGTCAGGTGACTGTTGGGAGTTTCCTGCAAACACACACATTCTCTTTCTCGCTCTCACTGAGCACAGGTGAGCTGTCAGGTGACTGTTGGGAGTTTCCTGCAAACACACACATTCTCTTTCTCGCTCTCACTGAGCACAGGTGAGCTGTCAGGTGACTGTTGGGAGTTTCCTGCAAACACACACATTCTCTTTCTCTCTCTCACTGAGCACAGGTGAGCTGTCAGGTGACTGTTGGGAGTTTCCTGCAAACACACACATTCTCTTTCTCTCTCTCACTGAGCACAGGTGAGCTGTCAGGTGACTGTTGGGAGTTTCCTACAAACACACACATTCTCTTTCTCGCTCTCACTGAGCACAGGTGAGCTGTCAGGTGACTGTTGGGAGTTTCCTGCAAACACACACATTCTCTTTCTCTCTCTCACTGAGCACAGGTGAGCTGTCAGGTGACCGACACAACTTGTGAGTTGTGTGCAGACACACAGAGAATGAGAGGATGAGAAGCGCTTTAACGCTGTAACTGTATTCTGATCATCTCTGTGTGTAAACACCAGTTGTCACGACACTAACTTCTGAAGGTTTTCTGCCTGTTGCATGAACACTGGCTGGTGTGAGAAGATAAACATGCATGAGCCCTTCCCTGACAGTTCAAACACACACGTGTGAATGTTTAAACACAGCTGCTGCTGGATAAACCAGACCTTCAGCACACACCCCCCGGATGTGTCCGCTTTACACTCGGACATCCCTGACATCACAACACATGTACAAACCCGCGTCATGACTTATGATAAACCACTTAACACAATCACCTCACATGTGTGTGTGTAATCACATGAACCTCACAGAGGTGTGTGTGTGTGACATGACATGAACCTCACACAGGTGTGTGTGTAATCACATGAACCTCACAGAGGTGTGTGTAACATGACATGAACCTCACACAGGTGTGTGTGTGTGTTTAATCACAACAACCTCACAAAAGGTGTGTGTGTGTGTGTGTGTGTGTGTGTGTGTGTGTGTGTGTGTGTGTGTGTGTGTGTGTGTGTCATGACATGAACCTCACACAGGTGTGTGTGTGTTGAACATTAAAACAATTTTATTGAAGGGATATTTCACCCAAAAATAAAAATGATGTAATAATTTGCTCACCCTTATATCATTTCATACCTGTATAAGTTAGACAAAACACACAGAAAGATATTTGGACGAATGTAAGCAATTTACAATTCTCTGACATCATTGCATTCCCTTCATGCAAATATGCTAAATAATCCCCCAGGAGACTGCATTTATTAGATATGATTTACTAGAATAATTCAGCTTGTTATAGAAACACCATGTACAGTGCTGTGTTTAACCTTTTCTGTGTTTTTCAGTTTTCTCCTGTAAAGCTGCTTTGGAACAATGCACATTGTGAAAGGCGCTATATAAATTCAATTGAATTGACTGCCATAGTAGGAAATATTATAATATAATATCTAAAGTGTCCCAGAACTGTTTGTGTTCCTAAATTCTTCCAAACATCTCACTTTGTGTTCAACAGAACAAAAAAATACAAAACTCTTTCCTACTATGGTAGTGGATGATGTCAGAACTGAAAATTGCAAACATTCTTACAGATATCTTTGTGTTTAACAGAACAAATACATTTATATAAGTTTGAACCTGAGGGTTAATAAATCATGACAGAATTATCTGAGTGACATATCCCTTTAACAACGTTTGCTTCAACTTTACTTTAAATACTTAAGTTTTAATATTAGAAGTACTTTTGATACTTAAGTACAAAGGTGTGTGTGTGTGTGTGTGTGTGTGTGTTAGTGGGGACTGAATACACACCAGCTCATGGGGACTCGTGTCACTGCAGGGACCATAACTGAGGTCCTCACAGGCACAAAAGCTTATTCATTGTACAGAACGATCATTTTTGAAAATCTAAAAATGCTAAAAGTTTTCTAGGATCTTTAGGTTTAGGGGATAAAATATACAGTTACATTACGCCTATGGACTGTCCCCACGGAGATCATAAACCAGACATGTGTGTCGTCACACAGGACAGTGTGGAGAGGTTGTTGTTCTCAGTCGCTCACCTTTATCTTTTGTAAACTCTTGTCCTCCTCCATCACTTGGATCCAGACGCTGATGTTGTTTTTGTTGTAGGTGAAACTCCAGCCTTCCTCTGACTGACACTCCTGCTTGAACCCGCTGAAGGCTCGATCATCTGGTATCAGAACCTCTTCCCCGGACATCCTCTCGAACTAAACACCGATCAAAGCTGTTGAGAAAAGAGTTTCGACGATGTTTGTCAGACTCGCAGATTCACACCGTGAAGTTTGATTTCTCCGGTGATCACAGACGTGCGTGCGTGATGATGATGATGATGATGATGAAGCGCATGAAACACGCGGGCGGTGTCGGTGCGTCTCTTGCCTCAAGCGAATCTCCCGTGTCGTGTCCGTGACTCAGATCAGACTGTTCTGATGTTCAAACATATGTTCATCATATGTAGCGTGTTTTCCGCAGGCGCGCTCCGGGTGCGGAAGCTCGGGTTTAAATATCCAGTTATGCGCGTGCGTGAGTGATTATAAATAAATAAACAGAAAATGTTAAAACGTGAACGTGTTTCCTAGTGAAATGCACAAACAGCTGCTACACCTGTGTGCGTGCGTGCGTGCGTGTGTGTGTGTGTGTGCGTGCGTGCGCGCGTTACGATGATGATGATCATCAGAGCAGCAGAGGCGGGTGCACGCGCACGCTACCACACACATTTGACAGACAGCTGAGCTCCGCCCACCCTGATGCACGCGCACATCACTGACGTGTCATAAAACTCTATTTTACTATAAACATATTCAATTATTACTCAACATAGAGATACGGTGCATGTAAACATTTAAAATATTTAAAAAAATACTGGATTTGTGTTTATAAATACTGCAAAGTGCAAAGTAAAAAGTAAATAATAAAATACTGGATTTGTGTTTATAAATACTGCAAAGTAAATAATAAAATACTGGATTTTTGATTATAAATACTGCAAAGTAAATAATAAAATACTGGATTGAGCTGGATTTGTCAAGTATTCACATTTGGGTACAAAGACTTTTTGTCGTTATGTGTCTGTTCATCTGAACTCTCGTTTTATTCTGTGGCCCACAATATAAACATTTATCAAATGTCTCGTGTGTGTGCTATAGTTTTTGTTTCGTCATCAGAAATGTTTAGTAATTAGCCGAAAACACTGAGGTCAAATGTTGTTTATAGACTTCATACGCCCCCTGGCAGATGATCGAGAAACTGACGGAGGTTTATGTTATTATAATAGTCAAATATATATCGTGTTATGCATTTAAGCTGAAGCACAAATCATATATCATCGGAAGTAACAAGTGAAGGAAATATTTATCATGAATAATTATAAATACAGATCCTGTCAAACACACACGGTCCGTGGCTCAAGACTCATGCTACCCAACGCCATTTTAAAGTTTATAAACTACATTCCCCATGATTCCGTGGCGTCTGACGCCGCGAATGTTTTCCGTTAACCGGACATTACGTTTGTGTGCTCACGCTGTGATGACATTAGACGCGTTACCTGCGGCCGGTGATTAATTCAACCGTTTTATTTGACCCCAGCACAGCTTGACGGTCATTTTCTGTCCCGGGTCAGCTGGGACGCTCGCGCTGTGTGAGAATGTTTCTGTCAGCGGTTCCGACGCGCGTGCTGATGCGAAGGTCGCGCAGTCTGTCGCCGTGTCGTTCGCTGCAGACCGGTCGCGGCGAGGCGTCGCGCTTCCGAAACCTCTGCGAGCTCGAACCGAACCGGAGCCCGGTGGCGAACAGAAAGCGCGTTTTGAGCGAGCGGCCGCACGCGCAGTACCACGAGCTGGCCGGCAGGTGGCGCGCGAGTCTTGAGGCACGCAGGAGCAGCTGGGCGACGCTCACGGTCGCGGGGCGCGATGGTGCGTCGGACGCGTCCTCTGCTGCAGCCGCGGGCGTCATTTCGGCGGCAGCCCTCGCGTTGTGTTTAAAGAAAGACAGAGACGGAGGAGGTACAATAATAAACGCACACGCGCTTATAAACATTCGCCATGTTTTACTGTAGTAAACATAGAACTACTATCAGCACTTACACACTAGAAGAGCTTCTGTCATTATACAAATAATAATGATAAATAATATTTATTCTCAAAGAAATTACTGGAGCTACTGTGTGTGTGTGTGTGTGTGTGTGTGCGTGTACATGAAGCACATATGATTATAGTGCGTGCGTGCGTGCGTGCGTGCGTGTGAAGCACATATGATGATGTGTTGAATCTGATGATGTGTGTGTATCTGTGTGTATACATGAAGCACATATGATGATGTGTGTGTGTGTGTGTGTGTGTGTGTTTGTGTGTATACATGAAGCACATATGATGATGTGTGTGTGTGTGTGTGTGTGTGTGTGTGTGTGTGTGTGTGTGTGTGTGTGTGTGTGTGTGTGTGTGTGTGTGTACATGAAGCACATATGATGATATGTTGAATCTATGTTATGTGTGTGTGTGTGTGTGTGTGTGTGTGTGTGTGTGTGTGTGTGTGTGTGTGTGTGTGTGTGTGTGTGTGTTTTTCTCTACAGCTGAAAATCTTCTGGATGCTGTTAGATCTGGAAACCGAGAAGAGGTGAAGAGGTGAGATGCTTTCTGACGATGAAAATCATAATGTTTCTCTCATCTGACGGTGCTTTAGTGTCTGAAATGTACACGTGTAACTATATGTCATGGCACAAAATATCACATGACAAAGAATCATGATAAGTGTAATTATGATGATGTTTTTCCACATGACATCTGTTTAATTGTTTCGGTTAAGCTGATAAAACTGATTGATCTGCAGCAATAAATATTAACTGATTTAAGAACTTCTCTATTATTGTTTAGCTTTCTTAACAACATTGTCAAATTTAAGAAAATCTATTGCGTTTTGATAAATTATACTGTATAAGCACCAAGGTTATTTTAGTTTACTCAAATAAATAATTTGAAAACGTTTCAGTTCATTGAAATCGAAGAAATATTGACATAAAATTAGTGGAAAAACTTAAACTAAATGAAAAGTTTAAATGTTGCCTCAAAAATAAACTGTTTGTTTAAAGCACTAAAATTATAATAATAAACAAAAACTCAAATAAACCTTAGCAACATAAAAAAAATCAACAAATAAATGACAAAAGCATACAGAAACATTTCTAAAACTTCAACTAAATTTAACATAAAAACTAAAAGTAGAAAATTAAAGATCATTTAAAATATTTATAAAACTAAAAACCTACAAAACCATGATGAGCACAAGCTAATACACTGACATTCAAAAACGTTGACAAAGTGACATGGTTGTACATAAGTTGTTAATATATTAAAGAAATGATCCTTGTTTTCACATTTATTCATATGTTCTCAGTGAACTTTATTTCTGTAGAGCTAAAATAAATTAACTTTAATCAGCCCAGAAATGATTGTTTCTATTACCATCTCATCTGTGTCTCAGGAGCGTCTCAGTATTGATGTGAAAGGTCATGTAATGAGTACATGTGCGCATCAGGTGGCGTCAGTGCTTCTTGTTGTATTGCTGTACTTCAAACAGACCAATGAGAAGAGCTGTGACCGTGAGATATTTTCACCAGCACACCATCATGCTTTTCATCAGAAACACGAGAAAGAAAGAGAAGTTGATATTGTCTGAGAGAGAGAATAAACAGAGACGCACACACAGCTGTCTTTTACTGGAACGTCTGTGTGAAACTGAAGAAGTGTGTGTGTGTGTTAAGTGAAGGGCGTATTTTGGGTTTCTGTAGTTTGACCCTAAAGGCAAATGTGCAGATGGCTCTGAACTGTGTGTGTGTGATGGCAGATGTGTTAAGTGTTTTAAGTTAGTTGTCAGTCTGTTGGTTGAGTAAGTTACACAGCTCACTGTTTACAGTAAACACACTCACACTTTACTTTCCTCTGCAAAGAAACTGACCCTCTCTCGTTCTCTCTCTCTCTCAGGTTGTTGGCAGAAGGTATGGATCCGAACATTCGGCATCGTTTGGGTTGGACGGCTCTTATGGTTGCCGCCATGAACCGACAGCACAAGTGAGTATGTTGTCTGTGATCGTCATGACAAAAACATTTTATAAATCAAACTGGATGTTTTATTTGAAAGTGGAGAATACCGTGGGAATACAGTGGAGAATACAGTGGAGAATACCGTTGAGAAAACAGTTGAGAATACCGTTGAGAATACAGTTGAGAATACAGTGGAGAATACAGTGGAGAATACCGTTGAGAATACAGTGGAGAATACAGCGGAGAATACCGTTGAGAATACAGTGGAGAATACAGTGAAGAATACAGTTGAGAATACAGTGGAGAATACAGTGAAGAATACAGTGGAGAATACCGTTGAGAATACAGTGGAGAATACAGTGGAGAATACAGTGGAGAATACCGTTGAGAATACCGTTGAGAATACAGTGGAGAATACCGTTGAGAATACAGTGGAGAATACAGTGAAGAATACAGTGGAGAATACAGTGGAGAATACCGTTGAGAATACAGTGGAGAATACCGTTGAGAATACAGCGGAGAATACCGTTGAGAATACAGCGGAGAATACAGTTGAGAATACAGCTGAGAATACCGTTGAGAATACCGTTGAGAATACAGTGGAGAATACCGTTGAGAATACCGTTGAGAATACAGTGGAGAATACAGTTGAGAATACAGCGGAGAATACCGTTGAGAATACCGTTGAGAATACAGTGGAGAATACAGCGGAGAATACCGTTGAGAATACAGCGGAGAATACCGTTGAGAATACAGCTGAGAATACCGTTGAGAATACCGTTGAGAATACAGTGGAGAATACCGTTGAGAATACAGTGGAGAATACCGTTGAGAATACCGGTGAGAATACCGTTGAGAATACAGTGGAGAATACCGTTGAGAATACAGTGGAGAATACCGTTGAGAATACAGTTGAGAATACAGTGGAGAATACCGTTGAGAATACAGTTGAGAATACCGTTGAGAATACAGTGGAGAATACCGTTGAGAATACAGTGGAGAATACTGTTGAGAATACCGTTGAGAATACCGTTGAGAATACCGTTGAGAATACAGTTGAGAATACCGTTGAGAATACAGTGGAGAATACCGTTGAGAATACAGTGGAGAATACCGTTGAGAATACCGTTGAGAATACAGTTGAGAATACAGTTGAGAATACCGGTGAGAATACCGTTGAGAATACAGTGGAGAATACCGTTGAGAATACAGTGGAGAATACAGTGGAGAATACCAGTTGAGAATACCGTTGAGAATACCGTTGAGAATACAGTTGAGAATACCGTTGAGAATACAGCGGAGAATACCGTTGAGAATACAGCTGAGAATACCGCTGAGAATACAGCTGGAGAATACCGTTGAGAATACAGCGGAGAATACCGTTGAGAATACAGCAGAGAATACCGTTGAGAATACAGTTGAGAATACCGTTGAGAATACAGTGGAGAATACCGTTGAGAATACAGTGGAGAATACCGTTGAGAATACAGTGGAGAATACCGTTGAGAATACCGTTGAGAATACAGTGGAGAATACAGTGGAGAATACCGTTGAGAATACCTTTGAGAATACAGTTGAGAATACAGTTGAGAATACCGTTGAGAATACAGCGGAGAATACAGTTGAGAATACAGCGGAGAATACAGTTGAGAATACAGCTGAGAATACCGTTGAGAATACCGTTGAGAATACAGTGGAGAATAGTGAGAATACCGCTGAGAATACCGAGACGGAGAATACCGTTGAGAATACAGCTGAGAATACCGTTGAGAATACAGTGGAGAATACCGTTGAGAATACAGTGGAGAATACCGTTGAGAATACAGTGGAGAATACAGTTGAGAATACAGTTGAGAATACCGTTGAGAATACAGTGTGGAGAATACCGTTGAGAATACAGTGGAGAATACAGTTGAGAATACAGTGGAGAATACCGTTGAGAAACGTACGGAGAATACAGTTGAGAATACAGTGGAGAATACCGTTGAGAATACAGTTGAGAATACAGTTGAGAATACAGTGGAGAATACCGTGAGAATACCGTTGAGAATACAGTTGAGAATACAGTGGAGAATACCGTTGAGAATACAGTGGAGAATACAGTTGAGAATACCGTTGAGAATACCGTTGAGAATACCGTTGAGAATACAGTGGAGAATACCGTTGAGAATACAGTGGAGAATACCAGTTGAGAATACAGTTGAGAATACCGTTGAGAATACCGTTGAGAATACCGTTGAGAATACCGTTGAGAATACAGTTGAGAATACAGTGGAGAATACCGTTGAGAATACCGTTGAGAATACAGTGGAGAATACCGTTGAGATACAGGGAGAATACCGTTGAGAATACAGTGGAGAATACCGTTGAGAATACAGTGGAGAATACCGTTGAGAATACCGTTGAGAATACGTTGAGAATACCGTTGAGAATACCGTTGAGAATACCGTTGAGAATACCAGTTGAGAATACCGTTGAGAATACAGTGGAGAATACCGTTGAGAATACAGTGGAGAATACCGTTGAGAATACAGTGGAGAATACCGTTGAGAATACAGTTGAGAATACCGTTGAGAATACCGTTGAGAATACAGTTGAGAATACAGTGGAGAATACCTTTGAGAATACAGTGGAGAATACCGTTGAGAATACCGTTGAGAATACCTTTGAGAATACAGTTGAGAATACAGTTGAGAATACAGTGGAGAATACCGTTGAGAATACAGCAGAGCCCCACAAATCAGTCGCCACGAAAACTCCTGTGTGTGTGTGGTCTTCTGTTATATGCCGGTGGGGACCTAAACCTGAATGCACACCAGCTCATGGGGACTCGTGTCACTGTGGGGACCATACTTGAGGTCCTCAAAGCATATATATCTGAAATTCAAAACGTTTTCTATGATCTTTAGGTTTAGGGGATAAAATAAACAGTTTGTACCGTATATAACAGTCATTATGGACTGTCCCCACGGAGATCATAAACCAGACGTGTGTGCGTGTGTTCTCTCAGGGCTGATCACGTTCAGCTCCTAATTACTGCTTCATTATCCAGGGCTGTAAACACTGAACATCACACACACACTCGCTGCAGAGTCTCTGTGTGTGTGTCTGTGTGAACCCTTTACCCAGAATGCAGAGCCAGAGCTAGTGTGTCAGTCAGAGAGAGGCACAGAATCCTTTAATTGAATTAAATCTGGCTCAAACACACACAGACGGAACAGAGACAGAAGGAGAAGGAGGAAGGGGGTCATGAAATCCAATTTTTGGGAGTCAGTGTCAGTCCTCGTTTGAAACTGGAGTCATTTCACTGTGTCAACGCACACACACACACACACACACACACACACACAGAGTGCAAATCTTCTCATACACTGTAATGTACAAAGAGTTTTGGGTTAAAGGAAAACCAGCTTTTAAGACCGTTATCATTTTTCCAAGCACATTTCTCTTCTGTATTCTCATGTCACTGATATGTTTTATATTACTAAGTAAAGGCAGTACACGTATGAACGTTCAATTTAACTTGACTTTTTACATTTATTTCTGTAGTTAGAAAGAAGAACTGAAGCGGTATAGAAATAAGAAATTGTGACACGATAAATAAACATTTGGATTTGTTTTCACTATTGTTTTTAAAATGGTGACCGTCTGGCAAACTGATCATATGTTTGAATTCTCTTTGTCATGTGTGTGTGATCACACAACATGTCTCTTTTCGTGTGACTTGGATAAAAACTGACACTGGTATTGTTGAAAGCTTCACTCTTGTCATTCAGGAGTTATGAATGAACACAGATTCTTATCTGCCTATTGAAAATATCATCATCTATCATAAACACTTCACTGCCGTGTGTGTGTTTCTCCGTCTGTTATGAGTGACATAACTCACTGTTGCCGTGACGCACAGTCCTGTGTCATCCTGTCATTCAAAGCCCCTGGTGACCAATCAGAGCTGGAGGGGAAATGAAGGACCGCCCACACAGGGAGATATTTCACTACGCTGACGGTGATGTATGACGAATGTGCAGCACAGATCATACGACTCTCTCTCTTTCTCTTATCTCCTGTAATGTGTGTGTATTTGGTCTCTTTTGGCTCAGTTGTGGTTATTTGGTGTAAAGTGTGTGAGGCTTGAGTTTGTTTTGTGTCGGTCTGATTTTAGTGGTCAGTTATTGTTCAGAACAGTGACCTGTGTGAGTCTGTCTGGTTGATGTGTTGGTTTAGTCTGGATGTGCTTTAGCCATGAAAACCTTTCCTTCATTCTTCAAAAGGCTGTGTTTACATTCTTCTCTCAGATTGTCATTAGAAGAACTATATAAACATTCATATTTTACACCGTTCCACCAGTATTTTGCGTTTGTCAACATAATGTCACATTTTTTCCTGGATAATTTGTTGTTTTACTGCGAAATAATCACTGAAATGAAGATTAGTCATTGTTGGTTCTGTGCATTACTCTAGGTCTAAAGGACATTGTAACCGAATTTGTGTCCGACGCACGTTAAAAAATAAATACGACCCCACGTTGTGTCAATCACATTTACACACGACCCTGATATCTTCCGGACTGGGTTAGTTTTTCTGCAATTTACTCATCAGAAGCATTTTAAGAGATGTTTTGACTATTAAGTTACACCGTACAAACGAGACCTTAAGGGTTGTAACAATATCAAAATCTCACGGCACGTTAATACCTCGGTGTAGTGCCTGCGGTACAATATTTATTGCAATATTTAAAAACACAAATGAAGACTTGTATATGTGCCATATGTGTTTAATAAACAATTATTGAACATTGGAATGATGTAATGACCCATGTCATATCCTGTCCTCTTCTCTTCTAATCATAACTGTTGCATAACAGTCATGTGACCACCATCATTTTGGAACAATTTTTCTATTGCGATACCATGAAATTGATAACATTGTTACATCCCTAGTAGGTCTTAAAGTGACACCAACCCAATACATCCAAAACAACAAATAAAATATGAAAATACCTGAATTTAAAGCACCGTTTGTATCTTTAGGCTGTACCTATTTTTGCTTATGTCGTGTTTGCTAGTTCTTATTGAATTATGAACTGCGTTAAAAACAAGTATTGGTACTTAAAATTAGCATTTTTCTTTGCTAGTAGTTATATTAGAATTTAGATCATAACTTTTTCTCCACAAATGTCTCAATTACATTTACATCTAGTCATTTAGGAGACATATTATCCAAAGCGACTTACAGCGAGTTCAGGGAGCATTAAGAGTATATAATCTCCAATATAGTTTATTTTTTGTCAGAAGTGTTCGCTACAGTAAGATGGAGTTTTATTTTAGAAATGAGTGATGATGAGATGTGTGTAGAATATGGTGCTGCTGTATGTGATGTCTGTGGTCGTGATGAAGGTCCGACACTGTTGCTCTTTTAAAAGAGAAGGATGTGCTTTAGACGGAGATGTTTGCTGAGCTTTGATGTGTGCGAGACTGTTTGCACTCTTAACCCGGCGACGGACACCACCCACATCTGTCCATTCACGTGTACAATGTGCAGCAATGGAGAGGAACCTTTGTTGACCGTTCCGAGCCAACGACACGACGCCTCACTCCAACCAGAAGAAAGGAGAAATGAAAGAGCCAAAGGCAGGTTCAGGAGGGCTTTTGGAGAGGGGGATTATCCCTTATTTAGGGTTTGAAAAGGGCCATCCGTGGTGGGAATGTGTTGGGATTATTGTGAAGTGGGTGGGAACAGGGCAGTGGGTAATGCTAATGAGGGCAGAAGGATGAACTTCAGTCGGCTGACAATACTCTCTCAAAAGATTCTCTATGGCACAAACCATAATGTGATAAATATATCCCTCCTAAAGAGATGTGTACATAGAGGCCACATTTAACCACTTCAGACAGGTCAAACATTCCAGCTGCTGTCGTCTCTTACGCTTTAAAGGTTCTTTACAGCGATACCATACGAAGAACCATTCAGTCAAAGGTTCTTTAAAGAACCATCTTTTCATAACCTTTTTCCCCACAAGGAAACTTTAGTGAAACGTTAAAAGTTCTTCTAAGGCATCAGTTCTCCAAGATGTCCCAACATCGCACAGTCTCTGGTTGTGAAAATTCCAGAGGAAAATCACAGTTTAAGGTCACCTCATAAATTCAATTTCTTTTGGATTGAGTATTTTGCTAATTCACAATTTTTCACTCCACAGTAAACGGTCACTTTATTTTACAGTGTGTAAAGGACTTGCCTTAGAAAGTACTGGGTAGTACAAGGTACATGGTATAAGTTTAGGGGTAGGTTCAGAGTTATTGCCCAGTTATTGTATTTTCCGTAATAAGTAAACTGTATGTACATGGGAAACAGGACTGTAAAATAAAGTGGTACCGGCATCGCTTTAGATTACAGCCCCCAATGCACCGCATAATTAAACAGAATTAACAGCGCAACTAATTGAAACAATAATGTTCCTTCTACAGTCCATGTCTGTATATAAGGAGAACAATATGTTAAGTTTGGGGAGTAAAGAAGTCAGGAAATTCAAAAATATATTTATACTGTGAGGATTTTAAAACTAAGGGGTAACTATTTTAAAGTGGCCCTAACTCAGACAGTTTCTGTATATCTCATGTTAATCTTGAGTACTTTTGATACGCAGAGCCTTTAGTTTGATCACATTTATAAGACAGATACAGCTGTACCATTATTTCTGAAAACATGTGACACGTGTGTGGGGCGGAGCTAAAGCACGTGCGCACACATCGCCAACAAAACACAGACATCAGTTTCACTTACTTCGTGTGGTTCATGTCCGGCATCTTTTAGCCGTGGGTGCACCGCTCCATCTATCAGTTTCAAACCATCCCCTAAATCATAATATTTATGTGGTATGCATGATTTCCCAATGACCTTGGGAAACATTTTACATATTAATATGGGGTCAGCTGTGGCCTAATGGTTAGAGCGTTGGTCTTGTGATCAGAAGGTTGCTGGTTCTAATCTCAGTGTCAGCAGGTCATGACTGAAGTGCCCTTGATCAAGACACCTTACCCCTGATTGCTCTGCAGTAATGTGACACTGTAATAAACTACTTGTAAGTTGCTTTGGATAAAAGCGTCTGCCAAATGAATAAATGTAAATGTAATGTAAATGTTCCACTTTATCTACAGATACGCATGTACTGTAGAGGTTCATTATTGTTATAATTAGTCAAAGAGTAAATATTTTGTCATTTCTAAGGTCCTACTTTGGTTTATGGATTGTCCTAATAAAATACCGTTATTATGACCTCACGTCTTGACTGACTCCCGTCCCTTCTGTCAGCCTCCTCTGATCTGATTGGTCAGATGGTCAAGTCTGTTCTGATTGGTCTATCGCCCGTAGTGTCGCAAAATCTGACGACCTTTTTACCCAAACCAATAACTTTGTTATTCGTTCACTTTCGGCTTTACAACTCCGCAGACTGCTCACATTCACACACAACAGCATAACACACTCCATGAAATGTCATTTTAAGGACATTGTAATATTTACTCTTTAAGCTGTAAATCCTGTTTAACTTGCGGGTTGTAATCTAAAGCGGTATCTTGTTATTTGTCTTTTGTGTTTTCTATCTGTGCTAACCCATAAATAAAACACGTTTGCTGATAGCTCAGCTTTCATTATGTATGTTGCTGTAATAAGAGTTATAGTTTTTGTGTCAGTAGCTTGTTGTGTAACTTCTATAAGTTAGACACACACACAAACACACACACTGTGACGTCTCCTCATACCACCTGTCTGATACAGATAGACAGTAATGGACAGCTGGACGTCTTCTGCTCAGGTGTGTGTGTGTGTGTGTGTGCGGAAGGACGGTCTGTCTTGAGTTGTTTTGTAAACACAGGTGGACAGAAGCAGCTGTGCGTCCGTATGTTCTTCACACAGCACTTCATCTGCTTCATCTTCTTCTTTGAAATCATGTATCGTACATGTTTGTTGGTTTGTTTTGATGTGTTGTAACCATTACATTCAGATCCAGCACTCTGTCAGTTTCTTGTTCATTCGGTTTCTTCATCTGTTATATAGAGCTATTCACACAAAGTCTCAATTTATTAAAAAGTCACATTCTTTCATGCCAAGATTTGTAACTATAGCGAGTTTCAGTGAATGTGGTGTGTTTGTCTTTGTGCTTTTGCTCAGGGTCACGACTCTGTGTTCTCACACATATGGTCCACTTTCCTTCACAATCCAGCGTCTCATACACGAACACTCATCCATCACGCTCATCTCGTGTGTGTCTTTGTCATGCGTGTTGTGTTAATGTTTCTTCACGTGTATTGTACAACACAACAACACTTCTTCACTTGAAGCACTTGAACACTCTCTGGAACTGCTTGTGATTATCAGTGAAACAATTGGTTTGAAAATATGATCTCGGCCTCGCGGACGGACAAAGCAGTAGTCGTGTTTTCAAAATCTGAATCGTTGGTCAAGGAGTTGACTGTGAATATGGCTGAGAGAGACCTGTGTCCCCGCATCCCGCTATCTGCTCCAGCAACTGAAGTCACAGTTTCAAATGCTCCACCTTTTGTATTAAATGAAGTCATCGTAAAATAATTGTTGAGGTTTGGTAAGATCGCTCATGTCATTTCTTTTAGGCGACATGTTTACATGTTTCTTAATCCTCAAGAGCGAACCATCGAAGGTTATTTTCGTGTTTCTCACGGTAAAGACTCTTTCATGGTGTAATAAGAGGAATAGGATCCCTTTGACGACACAGGGATCCAGAATTATCAAAATCTTTCCGAAACAAGTTGGAGTGCTGGGGGAGAGTATCAAGCAATACATCCAACTCTTCGTTCAAGTTGACCATGTTAAGCATGAGAAGCCAGCTCGTTTAACAGTGTAAAGAAGTCAGAATGCATGACATAGGATGATACCCCATCTTTAGTAAACTGGATTTGAGTGGACTGAGCCTCTTTTATTGATCACTTTTAACTTCATGGATGCTTTAAAATGTTTCATGGGATGCAAGTAACACCCACAAATTGTGGATGAAAGAAGAGCCTTTTCTTTTTAACCCTGCTCTAGATTTGGATGTTTAAATTGGACACTTTCGGAAAAGCCTGGCAGCAAACATTACAAAAATGTGACATTTAAGAGATAAAAAATTATAAATAAACCCTTGAGAACCTTACCTTAAAATTGGGAGTAATATCAATCAGGGTGGTACGGACTATGTTGACTCGGATAATGAATCTCTGCCTCAGGACTATAGACTTGCACTGGAAATTTGTGATGGAGAGGAACAAAAATGAGATTTTCCAAAGTTGTGTTTCTCAGCTTGGACTGGACTTTGGCAAGAAAATGTCTGCCTATGAACATTTAATACGCTTCACCTGAGCTCTTTTGGTGATGGGGACTAAAAGGCTTCAACCATTGTTTTACACATTTGAAGAGTGGTGTCATACATTAGATGTTTTTATGCCGGTTCTTTTAATTTATGGGCCAAAGTATTGCAGAAGTAGGAGGGAAGCTCATGTTTTAGTTCATTTTCTTTTTGGGCAAGCAAAGTTTGCTATCCGGCTGTCAACGAAAAATCCTTTGATTGGAACGGGTCAACTGATATTGTGTCTCTTTTTAAAGGGCTTACTAAAATAGTAGGTGACTCTACAAAATGTCAGTTTATATAAGATTATTAATGATAATCTTAAATCAATTTTTTTGTCATTTTGCCTTGTTGTGCGCGGACTGTCGAGCTTGTGCAGAGGCAGCAGATTTTTGTCAGAGAGGAACTGGAATCCTCTGGTTAGTCCTGGTTTCCCTCTGAGGTTTTTTCTCCTCCAATGGAGTTTTGGGTTCCTCGCCACTGTTTTACACTGTTTGCCTGGCCGGGGGGCTGCTAGAATTTTACAGTTTTATTTAATTAACAGCGTATAGGAATTTATAGTCCATCTGATATTTGACCTGTGTTTATAGTCAATGTTTTCTTGTACAGCTGATTTGTAACAATGAAAATTGTAAAAAGCTCTATATAAATAAAGCTGACTACTTAAAGTAAACCAGTGTTTTTGTGATGTGAATAGTGAGGGCGTTTTGGAAATGTATGTCTAGGTGTTGATTGGTTTTTTTTCATTTAATTTCTATTTTTATTATTATAATTTTTTTGGATTAATGTATTTTTTTTACTATTTTGTATTAAATGGACTCTTAAAAGTAATAAAAGTCTCTCTCTCTCTCTCTCTCTCTCTCTCTCTCTCTCTCTCTCTCTCTCTCTCTCTCTCTCTCTCTCTCTCTCTCTCTCTCTCTCTCTCTCTCTCTCTCTCAGTGTGGTGAAGGTTCTGTTAGAGGCGGGTGCTGATCCAAACATGGGCGATGACTTCAGTAGTGTTTATGAGACGTCGCGAGAGAAGAGTGTTCACTCATTAGAGGGTGAGAAGACACATATATGACACATATTTACATATCATCCTCATCATCCTCATCATGTTATAAAACACACACACAGAGAGAGAGAACACGTGTGTGTTATTACACAGATCAATTTAACCCACAGACACATAAAACAAACACACACTGTGCTGTTTGCATATCATCACTCGATTCATTAAGTAGTGTGTTTTTGTCACACACACACACACACAGAGAGCGGGTGTCATATCACGCTGCTGTATGTATATTACTCACATTTGTTTTGTTGGCAGTTTTTTGGTCTTGAAGGAACATCTTTCCCTGAAGCGCTGTGATGAATGTGTGTGTGTGTGGAATATGAGAATATTCCATGAGTCGTGTGTGTGTGTGTGTGTGTGTGTGTGTGTGTGATTGATTGCTCTGCTCCGGCCGTCTGACGCTTTATTGAGTTTGTTGTGATTATCCGGCTCTTAGACATTATTTACCCGTGACGACCCGCCTGACAGCAGCCCAGAGAGAAAATATGTTTCTGTACAGTGACAGAAGAAAAACATCGTTCCTGCTCTTTGATTTATTTCAGTGTGTGTGTGTGTGTGTGTGTGTGTGTGTGTGTGTGTGTGTGTGTGTGTGTGTGTGTGTGTGTGTGTGTGTGCGCGCGCACACGCAGTGAATAATTGTACATTTGATATGAGCACTTAAACATGTCTGCTGTTCATTCAAACTGTTTGTCTTGTTTTAAGATCTCTGCAACATTCTCACCCACATCCACGATATTATACATATTACACTCTCTCTCTCTCTCTCTCTCTCTCTCTCTCTCTCTCTCTCTCTCTCTCTCTCTCTCTCTCTCTCTCTCTCTCTCTCTCTCTCTCTCTCTCTCTCTCTCTCTCTCTCTCTCTCTCTCTCTCTCTCTCTCTCTCTCTCTCTCTCTCTCTCTCTCTCTCTCTCTCTCTCTCTCTCTCTCTCTCTCTCTCTCTCTCTCTCTCTCTCTCTCTCTCTCTCTCTCTCTCTCTCTCTCTCTCTCTCTCTCTCTCTCTCTCTCTCTCTCTCTCTCTCTCTCTCTCTCTCTCTCTCTCTCTCTCTCTCTCTCTCTCTCTCTCTCTCTCTCTCTCTCTCTCTCTCTCTCTCTCTCTCTCTCTCTCTCTCTCTCTCTCTCTCTCTCTCTCTCTCTCTCTCTCTCTCTCTCTCTCTCTCTCTCTCTCTCTCTCTCTCTCTCTCTCTCTCTCTCTCTCTCTCTCTCTCTCTCTCTCTCTCTCTCTCTCTCTCTCTCTCTCTCTCTCTCTCTCTCTCTCTCTCTCTCTCTCTCTCTCTCTCTCTCTCTCTCTCTCTCTCTCTCTCTCTCTCTCTCTCTCTCTCTCTCTCTCTCTCTCTCTCTCTCTCTCTCTCTCTCTCTCTCTCTCTCTCTCTCTCTCTCTCTCTCTCTCTCTCTCTCTCTCTCTCTCTCTCTCTCTCTCTCTCTCTCTCTCTCTCTCTCTCTCTCTCTCTCTCTCTCTCTCTCTCTCTCTCTCTCTCTCTCTCTCTCTCTCTCTCTCTCTCTCTCTCTCTCTCTCTCTCTCTCTCTCTCTCTCTCTCTCTCTCTCTCTCTCTCTCTCTCTCTCTCTCTCTCTCTCTCTCTCTCTCTCTCTCTCTCTCTCTCTCTCTCTCTCTCTCTCTCTCTCTCTCTCTCTCTCTCTCTCTCTCTCTCTCTCTCTCTCTCTCTCTCTCTCTCTCTCTCTCTCTCTCTCTCTCTCTCTCTCTCTCTCTCTCTCTCTCTCTCTCTCTCTCTCTCTCTCTCTCTCTCTCTCTCTCTCTCTCTCTCTCTCTCTCTCTCTCTCTCTCTCTCTCTCTCTCTCTCTCTCTCTCTCTCTCTCTCTCTCTCTCTCTCTCTCTCTCTCTCTCTCTCTCTCTCTCTCTCTCTCTCTCTCTCTCTCTCTCTGTCTCTCTCTCTCTCTCTCTCTCTCTCTCTCTCTCTCTCTCTCTCTCTCTCTCTCTCTCTCTCTCTCTCTCTCTCTCTCTCTCTCTCTCTCTCTCTCTCTCTCTCTCTCTCTCTCTCTCTCTCTCTCTCTCTCTCTCTCTCTCTCTCTCTCTCTCTCTCTCTCTCTCTCTCTCTCTCTCTCTCTCTCTCTCTCTCTCTCTCTCTCTCTCTCTCTCTCTCTCTCTCTCTCTCTCTCTCTCTCTCTCTCTCTCTCTCTCTCTCTCTCTCTCTCTCTCTCTCTCTCTCTCTCTCTCTCTCTCTCTCTCTCTCTCTCTCTCTCTCTCTCTCTCTCTCTCTCTCTCTCTCTCTCTCTCTCTCTCTCTCTCTCTCTCTCTCTCTCTCTCTCTCTCTCTCTGTCTCTCTCTCTCTCTCTCTCTCTCTCTCTCTCTCTCTCTCTCTCTCTCTCTCTCTCTCTCTCTCTCTCTCTCTCTCTCTCTCTCTCTCTCTCTCTCTCTCTCTCTCTCTCT
>CM074094.1:21205114-21227614 GCA_037178815.1 Barbatula barbatula
CCCGGCGATTACCCACAATGCCCGGGGACTCAACAGGCCCGTAAAGACGCCGGTGTACAGATATTGATTCTGTGTTGGTGGATAAACTGTATTTTTGGAGCAGGGAAGGAAACGTCGTGTTGTGTTGAGTGAGTTTGTGTGTCATTTAATGTGGAGTGATGGCTTTATTTCTGTCTATTTCTTTGCATTAGGGCCGGGTCTGCTGTATTACAGCGTGTCAACACTTGCGATATTGTGATGTGCCAGACATTTTGTGTGTCCGTGTTTTTTGCTGTATCGGCACGTGTGCGTTCGACGGGTGGTGCAGGTCAGGGCAAAAGGCAACGCTAAACATCAGCTCTGACACACAACAGAGACGAAGTGACCATCAGGTGAAGACGTGTGTGTAATTGTTCACTCACAGTGTGAGATCATCAGCACACTGTTGTGTTTGAATAATGTGACCTCACTCACACACGCTGATGTCCGGATGCTGCGGACCCCCTGAGTGAGCTTCATTCACACAGACCCCTGACGGAGGCAACCGTTTGACTGCAGAACCCCGTGTTAACCTTTGACCTCTGGCCTCCCTCTCTCTGCTTGCAGGTGCCAACCCTTTACGGAAGAACACACTGGGACACACTCCACTGGCCTACGCTAAAGACGGAGAGATGCAAAACGTCTTAAAGGAGTGGGAGACAAAGGTAAAAACCATCTCTGAATGGATTTGGGGCGGAGCCTAATATCAATCCGGAGTCAAATAAGCAGTTAACAAGTGTTGTGCAGTATAATAGGGAGCCGCAGAGATGGGTTAGCGCTACAGTTGTTCCCTCGACCAAAAACCCATGCGTTTTTTCCCACAGACATCTTGAACGGCGCAAAAATGTGATATTAAAGTTTACCACGTTTTGTCTATAAAGATATTTTTTACAAATTAACACAACATTTGTTACTGTTGAAGCCAAAATACAATCGCAGAAGTAAAAAGCTAGCACGAGGCTATAAACAGACTAAACTTAACTCGATATCAACGTCACCACCACCAATGGCTGTGTCTCAATCAGGTCCCTTGTTCAGTAGTCAGGGAACTGACCAGGGAGTCGGCCATTTTAAGGGCTGTCTCATTCTCAAAATCCTTCCAGTGCACTGAAACGTTCGTTCCCTGAAAAATGAAAATTGATGTGCTGCAAAAACCAGCGAGTATCAATGCTCCCTATGTTCCCTGCCCGTTGACGTTTAACCGAAATCGCACAAGCCAACTCGACGAACTTCATGAAATGCGACAGAACTTTTGAAAAGACTAAAGCTTATTTTATGTTGTGTGTAAACAAACGTTGCTCAACGGCAGACAACATGAATCCGCATCTACGTTTGAAGAGATTTGTGTCATTATTTGTGAGCTTTATAAGCGCCAAAGAAAGTAGTCGCTTTCAGCAACTTGTTAGCAACCGCCGTTTTAAAAAACAATAAGGCTTTAAAAAATCACAAGTGCGTTATAACCGGTGTGTTTTATGTCATAGAATAAAACATGAAAATATTTTTTGGAGGCTTTTCTTGACAAATCACTTCAGTGTTTTGCACACAAAAATACGTCATCTCTGAGACTCCCTATACACTAGATATGAACAAATCACAATATTGAGAAATAAATAAAGGACTATTTAAGAATTTTGTGTGTTAATCTGGATTAAGAATGTAATCCACACTAATCCAGTCTGAAGTGTGAATGAGCTGCAGATGAAAACACGATTATCCTGTATCACACACACACACTTATCGATCTAAATAAGGACTTTTTGTTTATTTTAGAGTACACCTGTCAGCAGACATTGGCTATCAGACAGACGAGAGAGATAATGATCACACGCATTGTGTAGTTCAGCGTGGAAGTGAGAGCAGGTGCATGACAGGAAGTCCCACCTTCCAGATCAAAGAACCGATCCTATTACTGTCGAAGGCCTCACATGATCATGTCATGGTCACATTGTGTGCATGTGTCATGTTGTGTTGACTTTGATGATGTTGTGTGTGTTTAGTTTTTGGAGGTTCAGCAGAAGAGAGAAGCTGAGGAGAGACGCAGGTTTCCACTGGAGCGCAGGTTAAAAGAGCACATCATTGGACAAGAGGGAGCCATCAATACTGTCGCTTCAGGTAAACACACACAGAAACACACGTGTGCTGGTTTTGGTCATCTGTGGTTCTAGTTGTTTTTCATGGTCAGCATTAATGAATCATGTTTTAAAGCACATTGAGCATGAGGTGTCACAAACTCTCAATACATTTAGCTTTTATAATAGTTTGTGTTCAGAATGAAATCTAAGAGTATATAGACCAAGAGGTGAAACTCTGGTGCTTTTTGCTACCTAGGTGGCGGTTCGGTAGCACAGCTGCCATTTTGGGGTGAAAATGCCAGCTGGACAATAGAGAATGCGTTCAATGCAGTGTTTTATTTTCTTCTTTGATTAGTGAATTTAACTATTGTCGATCGGTCTTGCTGTGTTAAAAACTGTAATAGCATCACACGAAAGCTCATTGTTCTTTCACTTTTGATTTCTCCATATATCAAACAAAACAAGTAACGGTACATGTCAAAACAATAATAGCAGGAAAGTATGATCCTTCCAAGATGGCGGCGCCGCTGCAACATGCCTGGCGTGCCTCAGCTTCACATTCTCTATAGCACAGACTAGCGCATCATTCATCAGTAAATTTGATGACACCTAGAGTAAATGTTGTATTGTCTTTTATATGTTTTATGTTATCAGTTGTGGAATCCAACTATTTAGCCTACTTCGAGTATTTCCTTTGTATGAAACTTTACTTTTATTAGTTACTATTTCTCCACTAGGTCTGAAATATGTAATGTATGTTTTAATCCCCTGGAACACACTACAAACACTTTTGCATAAACACTTAATGCAAAATATGCTAAATAAACCACAGAGAGACTGCTGACATTAGATATTATTTACTAGGTGTTTATATAACAAGTTAAACTATTCATGTGCTGTGTTTTACCTTTTTTGTGTAAAGCTGCTTCGGAACAATGCACATTGTGAAAAGCGCTATATAAATAAAATTGAATTGAATTGCATTTATAGAACCATGCTGAAAAATTTATTTTACTGATGGGTTTAATGGTAATACTGTAAAATCCTTTTGGAATAATACCCAAAACACACTTCAAATATGTATTTTGTAATGGGTTTTAATGGAAAAAGCTAATGGTTCATAATGGTAACCATGAATTTCTGTGATGGTTTCTATTTGCATTACTTCCGAATAAAAACAATAGAAATCCAATTCTAATGGTTTCCAAAAAAATACCTTTATGAACTTTTAGCCTTTTTACATTCAAATGTGGGTATTTGAGAGATTAATTAGCTAATTTGTCCAATGGTGTGACGGCAAAAATTAGGGAAAAAACAATGAAGAAAAATATTAATAATAATATAAAATGAAAACAGTTTGTTTTCACAATTTTGTCACATGATTTTTTCATCAAGTAACCATTTATTGTTCGACATTCCCATTCTAAAGCAAGTCCTTAATTTGTGGGTATTAATAACGTATTTATTATGCTAATACTCAGATAACTGGCATGAGATCTAGATAGCAGAGGTTTTGCTATCATGTATTGTCATCATTCAGGTTGGATTTCAGCTTAAATAGTTTTATTATTATTTTTTAAAAGCAGCTGATATTGCCATCACGACAGCAAAAGGCTGTTGGATTGCCGTGTCGCTTATGGCAGAAACGCAGGGCTGATACTGGACATGAGAGCTACAATGGACCGTTTATTGAGTTTCACCTCTTGGTATTCTCCTCTTGGTGTCCCAAATGAACTACTCTACACTATCCACTTAAACTATGTACTATGCACTCAACCATGTAGTGTATGAATTGCAGAAGGGTAGGAGCATCCCAAATGGATTACTAAACTGTTTTGTTCTAGCCGGAAGTATATCTGTTTCCCAGACGAGCGCAAATGACGTCAATCATACGGCACAATGCGTGAGAATAAAACTTGTTCATTTCATGTGTTTTTCACAGCATTACTTTAGTCATCATCAGATTGAAGCGTTATCACTCTTCATGAGAGTTTTACTCAAGCAGCGTCTGATAAGATCCTACGTAAGCAGTGACCGTTGAGTGCGTGAAGTGTCCACAGTTCCACACTTCAGGTTTTCTGTTAAAAAACTGCATCATCCGGGTACTTAAAGTGCACTTCTTATTTGAGGATTTCAATGTGAACACACTACTCGCACTATTTACACCATACTACAAATCGGCCTAGAATACTGCATGCGGCACGCGCATATTATTATTACTTTTATTATGACGTCAATACATAACATTTTGATAACTTGAATATGAATATCACTTAATTCTCAATTTACAAAAACAAACTTATTTAACAAAAAGACATGTTTTTTTAATTCAAACAATCCTACTTATTAAATTACATGAAAGATCACCTCATATTTTCTTTAAAAAAATGTTTTTAAGTGATATAATTAAATATTCGATTTCACATAAGAATTCTATTGTCTGTTCTACTTCCTCCTCATGACATCACTGTGACATCATCACTGGAGGTTCAGTAATCTCTATGATCTGATGCGGATGTTTCTCATGTTTTTGTGTCTCAGAGGGTAAAGAATAAGCCGATTTGAGTGTGTTTTTCATGTAAACACTGTTTATCTCTATATGTTGGTGTTTGTGTCTGCAGGCAGATAATTGATGACTGCAGATGAGTGTGTGTGTGTGTGTGTGTGTGTAGTGTGTGCTCAGTAGATGCTGCTTAACTGAATTACACTTCCTGTGTTGTTGTCTTTCCTGCGTCTGGTTGGTTCTCTCCAGTCCTCATTTAACAATATCGTTTATGGTTTTCTTCTAATACTTGCTTTGATTTTTTCCCTGCGAGCGTGTGTGTGTGTGTGTGTGTGTGTGTGTGTGTGTGTGTGTGTGAATCAGACGCACGGGTGCTTGTCTCTCTCTCTTTTATACGAGTCCCAGGACAGAGAGACAGATATGAGTTAAACCACAATAACATACACCTTTAATAAATACAGAACACACACACGCGTGTGTTAATCGATCAGTGAGGTGATGTGTATGGGACAAATGTTTTGTGTGCCCCATCAGACCATTGTGTGACAATGATTGTGTCATAATTTAGACTTTGATAATTGTCTTAAACAACAGAAAGGATGAAGATGGAGAGATGTGTGTATTCACTGAACCTCCGTTGTGTGTTATGAATGTTTGACAGATCTGACTTCATCATGTGGATTTAAAAACACAGATCTTACAGTAAAATGATTTGTGATCTTCTTACAGTTATATATTGTGTAAGTGTGTTTGATTATCTGGATTATATCAAACATGCTCTGAAGGTTGTTTCCTGTCTTCACAAGATGAAGTTGCGTTTTAAATGGTGCTGTCAAATGATTAATGGCATCCAGAATAAAAGTTTTTGTTTACATAATATATGTCTATGGACTTTGCATATTCATTTTGTATTTATAAATACAAACATACACATGAATACATATTTAGGAAATATTTTCATGTTTTAATTTATATTTACTGATAATTGAAATGACATATAAATGTTGATATATTTTAAATACATCCATGTATGTGTATGTGTTAATAAATACAAAATTACACAGTACACAGATTTATATTATATAAAGACAAACTTTTATTCTGGATGAGATTAATTCATTCTGACGCACAATAAATATTTTTAGTTCTTTGAACACATGAGAAATTTGACTCTTGTTGTAAAAATGTTCCTCTCATCAGATCTGGACCGGTCTATGATCCAGTGTGATGATGACTGGATTTGATGTGTTTGTGTTTTGTTTCTGAATGATGTCAGGCTCCGGTGTGAGTTTTACCTGTCAATCAACCCTGAGAAACGTGTGATGTCTGTCCATCAGCGGTCAGTGAGACACACACACAGAAAAGAGAGAGAGAGAGAGAGAGAGAGAGAGAGAGAGAGAGAGAGAGAAGGCTGCAGCGAGCCGGATCTCAGCTCTGATTTGATAAATGGACAGTTACTGCTGTGGCAAATTGTCCCGAAAGCAATTGGATCCCATCAGCGCTGTGATAAAACCAGCGTTATTGATCTGTAAGAGCTAATATACTGAATACATCACACACACACTCAGAGAGAGAGAGAGAGACACACACACTGCTACTGATCACCTGCTTTAGTATTATTGGTGCATAATGTTATCCATCGTGCTGTGTGTGAATGTGATGTTCTTCATGTTTAGAGGTGTTAACCTGTTCACTAATAGACCGCTTCATCTGACGCACACAAAGTTTTAGTTAAATTAACAATTAGTTGAATGTGTCCTGTAGTTTGGTCGCATTTAAACACACTGTACGGTACATTGACATCTAGAGGTTGATCTTGGTATCGCAGTCTAACTTCAAAATATTGGAGAGACAAGTTTAGCCAAGTTACGCTTCTTCTGGGTTTCTTTTGATTGATATCAGAAATAATCTACAGGCGCTTTATTGTTTGTTAATGTGTAACAGAGGTTCAGGTGGGGTCACAGATGTGCACATGCGCAGTAAAGTTTTTTTATTGTTGTTGGTTGAGAATGAATCACAGATGTTTGAGAAGATGAGCAGAATGTGATCTGACTTCACTTTCAAGTCAAATCTCATTAAAAAAGCTGAGATGTTTGGTTATTCAATTAATATTTCAGGTCATTTTCATTCATCAAGTTCATTGAGTATCAGGTCAAAGCGATGACGAGAATAAGACAATTGGAATAGTTCAAATATTGACATCACACACACACAGGAAGTTGTGGATTGATCTTGGTCTGTGCTGTCAGGGTCTGAAAGTTATTGGTGGTGATTATCTTCAGTAATGTCATTACAGCTTTTGCCCTGAGACAGACAAAGAGCAACACACTCCACAGACGTCACTGCGCACATGTGTGTGTGTGTGTTTCTTTTGGAAGAACTAACAGGACCTATAAGGATCTCAATCACTTCCTAATATTAGCACACATTGACTAACCCTAACCTTGTCTGACACCGTTCATGTGTTTGTGTGTTGTGATGCTAAATGTTGAAATAGGTCAGTGTGAGGGACAGAAGATGAACACAGTGGACGTCCGGTGACATGACCTCACTAATACAACCGAAACAAACCTGTGTGTGTGTGAGAGAGAGAGAGAGAGAGAGAGAGAGAGAGAGAGAGCACTGCAGTTGAATCTGATTGGCTGATATTAAACAGGGATTAGAAATGAGTTATGACCGTGTGTTCACCCTCAAGGTTGAGTTGTGTGTGTGAGTGTGTGTGTGTGTGTGTGTGTGTGTGTGTGTGTGTGTGTGTGTGTGTGTGTGTGTGTGTGTGTGTGTGTGTGTGTGTGTGTGTGTGTGTGTGCCTGCATGTGTGAGTGTGTGTGTGCCTGCATGTGTGAGTTTGTGTGTGTGTGTGTGTGTGTGTGTGTGTGTGTGTGTGTGTGTGTGTGTGTGTGTGTGTGTGTGTGTGTGTGTGTGTGTGTGTGTGCCTGCATGTGTGTGTGTGCCTGCGTGTGTGTGTGTGTGTGTGCGTGCATGTGTGTGTGCGCACCGGTTGTCATGGTGACGGTGTGTTATCCTGCGAGTGTTCTCTGCTGGATCTATTCTAACCTGATTTAGTTTCTCCAGCAGCGCAGCAGTGTAATGAAATTACTGTCCGTCTAATGGTGCTCTGAGTCTCTCTCTCTCTCCGTCTGTCTCGATGACCCTCCTGCATCCTGTCTGTCTGTCCAGTGCTGCTTATCTGTCTGTCTGTCTGTCTGTCTCTAGAGTTAATAACCGTCTGTCTTTTCTCTCTCAGCTATCAGGAGGAAGGAGAACGGCTGGTATGATGAAGAACATCCTCTCGTCTTTCTCTTTCTGGGCTCGTCTGGAATCGGTAACTCACAGACACGTTTCTTTAATGGATGACATCATTTTCACGTATTAGGGTTAGAAAAACTCTAAAAACATAAAGCAGCTCTTCTTTCAGCCTGCAGCGTTGAGTCACTGTGTGTGTGTGTGTGTGTGTGTGTGTGTGTGTGTGTGTGTGTGTGTGTGTGTGTGTGTGTGTGTGTATGCGTGCGCGTGCGTGTTTGATGTATGAAGAGACGTCTCTCGCCCGAGGCACTCGTCATCACGCCATCAATATCCAACAAGTCTCAACACTTAGCATATATGTGTTTATTAAAATTCATAAGAGCCATATTTACTCTGAGAGACTGCATTAACCCTCAGAGATAAATGAACCACAGCGGCTAAAGAAACACACTACAATAACTCTCCTCCACAGACAAATCATCCAAACATCATCGTTTCTTCTTCATGTGTTGTGTTGGGTTGAATAATAAATCAAAAACATCGTTTTCTTTTAGAATTCGGCAGAAATGTTGTAACATTATCAGGAAACATCAGGAATATGTCAGTCTGTGACATTTTCTATTTAAAAAAGGGAAATAAACAAGTCGTGTGGATGTAGCAAAAAGTGCACAAAAAATTGAGAGACGACAATTTTGTGGGATTTCTATGAATTAAAATGCACAATCCTGAAGCAATATTACCCAATGAATGGAGAAGTGATGCCTCTTTATAGGACATCAAATAGTGACTTTATTTTTTTGTCCCTTTATGAGGAATATGAGGCGTTATGGATGTGACAATCCTGAAAATGGCTCTTACCTGACTATGAAAAATCATGCACTAAAAATAAAACAAATGCTTTAAGAGAGATCTCACGTGGGCATTTTTAAACCACCAATGTTGAGATCTTAGTAAACACAGATTTGGTGAGTAAATGATGAGATGAAGTGTCCCTTTCATTTCTGCAGTTGTATAGTTTGACTCCGAAATGTCAAATTTGTCAAAGATCAAAGATGTTTTGTTATTCTGCAGTCCAATTCATATCAATCAAACTGAAGTTGGTTGTTTTTTTTATTTATGCCAAAATAACAATAAATACTGCTGACTAACATAAGAATAACATGATTTGAGTTCATTCACTTTGATTACATTTGTAAAGCCGTGATGATGACATGCGTTGAAGTGAACTGAAAGAGTTGATGTGATGTCGCGCAGGTAAAACTGAACTGGCCAAACAGATCGCTCGATACATGCATAAAGATATTAAGAAGGTGAGTGAAAAACAAACACACAAACTCTCTCATGACCAGACGAATGATAAACAACACAAACATCTCACTTTCATCCAGGGCTTCATCAGAATGGACATGTCAGAATTTCAAGAGAAACACGAGGTGAGACACACACACACACACGTTCATGTTTCCCTGTGTATTGAACACTTTCTGTTTCTTTCATTTTTGTAATTTTTTTCTGAAATCTCATCATCATGGAGTAAAAACTGAGTCCGACTCGAATCTGTGCATGCTACATCATAGCAGTTTATATATGAATTAAATGTATTCATGACATTATTTTTAAAAGCATTTCAACTTGCCTGGCGTATAGGTGTCCTCTCTGTGAGATACTGAGTTTGTCTCAGTTTTTCCTCTTTCTTCATATAATAATAGACAGACTCCATGATGATGAGATCAGGGGCCGTGTAAACAGCATCTTAGAGTAAACATTTAGTCAAAATTCAAAGAATGATGTCATTACTCTAAGTCCTAGACTTAAGAATAAGTGTGATTTATAAAGGTTTCTAAGTGTAAAGACTGGGTCTATATGCCTATATGATTTAGCACTCGGTTTGAAATATAAAAGTGCACATTACTTAGTTTTTATCCTCATATACGTTGAAGTCACTCGATGCTAAATTACCCACAAAATCGTACAGCTCAGCTTATAAATAACTGTTGTTAACCAGGGGAATGTCCTTGCCCAATAACTACATTTATATTTGATAGTTCCCACTTCAACCTGGAAGTAATATTAAAAGTATTTAATAGCATTATAACATTACATTTACATGTATGCATTTGGTAGATGCTTTTATCCAAAGCCACTTGTATTATGCTGGGTTCACAAACGCTCCACGCTCTCTATTACCCGATGCAAAGCTAAACTATTTCCATGTTCCATCTGCCTGCCGGGCTTCTTTAGAAAAGTCTAGTACTCTTTAAAAATAAAAGTCTGGGTGATTCTCATGAGATCTTGGTTTTGAGATGTCAAACATGACTTTCTTATAAACACTTATAGCAACAAATTCCATTTAAAACAAAATATGACACGTTAAAAGGCATTAACTTCAAAACTTCCACTGACACTTTAACACAATTTTCTTTTCTTACTAAAAATGGTCATTAGCGAAACTTTTTCAAACTGTCAATCTCATAGCATGTTTTGCTAAAAACAAGTGAAGCTGTGATGCCTTGGCAAGTTTTAACATTAAATGAGCGGTCTTCTCATGCTTGACATGGTCAACTTGTCAAAAAAAGAGTTGGACGTATGACGTACAGAAACACTACGTTCAGGAAGTTCAGCTGTGTTTGTCTGTTCACTGCATTTGGCTGATGAATGTTATATAAACGCTGGATTTGGAGATGGTTTGAAACTGACAGATGGAGGAACGGTCCCAGCGCTAAAAGATTCTGGACATGAACCGCACGCGGTGACTGAAACTGATGTCTGTATTTTTGGCGATGTGTGCACATGTGCTTAAGCTCCGCCCCCACATGCGTCGCATGTTTTCAGAAATAACCGTACAGCTGTATCTGTCTCATAAATGTGATCAAACTAAAGACTGTGGATATTTGAAGGGTGTGATACTGTTCTGTAAATTCTTAAGAATAACATGAGATATATGGTCATTTCAACCCATATGAAGATATACAGACAGGCAACTGCAATTTCATTGTTCAAACAGAGATGTAAAAGTTAAAACTGCAGTTTTAAAAATGTATTTAGCATTACGCGCAAAAGTTATTACAGACATGTCTCCATTTTGGCTCTGTTTGACATACTTTAACTTGAGTGCTGAATCACAGAAGAACACGTGTTCACGCCATATGAGCCCTTTAACACTTAGGAACCTTTCTAAATCACACTTATTCTTAGGTCTAGGAATTAGAGTAAAATGAGGTCATTCGTAGAATTTTGACAGTACATTTTACTCTCTCAGATGTCATGTTGTGTAATGTTCCTCTGGTTCTCTCAGGTGGCAAAGTTCATTGGTTCTCCTCCGGGTTATGTGGGTCATGAAGATGGGGGGCATTTGACCAAGCAGCTCCGACAGTGTCCTAACGCTGTGGTTCTGTTTGATGAGGTGGATAAAGCTCATCCTGATGTCCTGACCGTCATGTTACAGCTCTTTGACGAGGTGATGCGTCTTCTCTCTCCTAACTTCATCCTGTTACCCAGAATTCCTCACACTCTTTCTGTATGTGTGTGTCAGGGGCGTTTGACTGACGGTAAGGGGAAAACCATCGAGTGTAAAGATGCCATTTTCATCATGACATCCAATGTGGCGAGCGATGAAATCGCCCAGCATGCACTGCAGCTACGACGAGAAGCGCAGGAGCAGAGCCGCAGACGTCTGGCTGATAATCTGGGTGAGGAAACGTCCGCTCGCACACGACACCAAATCAAACTTTGACGTTAAGAGCGAGCTTGAACGATGCGGTGTTCGTTCCTGCAGATGATGTTCAGAAGAGTGAGAACGTCACCATCTCCAGCACATTTAAAGAGGAGATGATTCGACCCATTCTCAAGGTACATCTCGCACCTCTCACTTCTGAGGTCAGCTGCCATTGGCTGATGGCGTGTGGTGAATGAATGTGATTGGTGCGTTTCAGGCTCACTTCAGGCGTGACGAGTTTCTGGGGCGGATTAACGAGATCGTTTATTTCCTGCCGTTCTGTCACTCTGAACTGATCCAGCTGGTCACCAAAGAACTCAACTACTGGGCCAAGAAGGTGAAACAACACACAAAACCTGATACACACACACAGCAGGATCAATAAGAGAGCGCTCGTCTGATGACTATAATCATGTTAGTGAAGTTAACATGTGGTCTAATCATAAATGTTTAAATATGTATAAAACATCATAACTGTCAGTCACACACACACACACACACACAACCTTGTGTTATTCGCAACCTTGTGTGTGTGTCTTCTACAGTCTTATCAAATTTGCAGTAATATCTCGGGTTGCACAATTAGGATTTTTGATGTCTGTATGATTTTAGTCAGTTTTCATGTTGTTTTGTGTTTTTGTTTCGTCGTCCTCCAGGCCAAGCAGAGACACAACATCACCCTGCTGTGGGACGGACCTGTCCTGGAGGTGCTGGCGGGGGGGTATAACCTGCATTATGGTGCACGTTCAATCAGACACGAGGTGATGTCATCAGTCCTCTTACTGGACACCAGCAGTTTGTGTCTAACTGAAAATGTTCTAACAAAAGTGTTTTGTATTTTCTCTTGTGTGTGTGTGTGTGTGTGTGTGTGTGTGTGTGTGTGTGTGTGCATTTGTGTGTATTTATGTTGTGTGTGTGTATTTTTTGTGTATGTGTGTGTGTGTATGTGCGTGCGTGCGCATGTATATGTTGTGTGTGTGCAGGTGGAGCGTCGGGTGGTGAATCAGTTAGCAGCGGCGTATGAACAGGAGCTGTTGCCGAGGGGCTGTACGCTGCGGCTCACTGTCGACGCCGGACCGCAGGAGCAAGATGAAGCTCTGACTCTCCGTCTCGAGGTGCTGGAGGAAGACAGCACATCCCGAAAACTGGTCATCCGCCCGCCTCTGAACACAGAGGACATGAGTTATGCCCACTAGTGAGAGACTTCAGCACACATCCTTCTGTTACACGTCTCTCTCTCTCAGTCAAGGTTGTGTAGTGTGTAATAAAGACACATGTACAGATCTTTAGAGAGAGTATTAGATGGCACTACAGTATATAAGAGAAATCTGTGCTCACACTTCAGCAGGTCATCTGTGATTAATTGATACTTTATTTCCGATGCTTTATTATGTCAATGTTAAAGTCAATAAAAATAGATCAATAGAATGATGTACAAATAGAAGTGTAGTGTGTGTCGCCGGTCTTAATGTGACGATTCATTCGTGCTTCATATTCCAAAGAAAAAATGTTTGTGTTTCATGTCGAGCAGCAACAACAAAAGTCAATGTGAAACGGCTGTTAACACCAAAGCATTCAATTCACTTCATATATATTTCTCAGTTTACACCGTTGCAAAGCGGCTCATGCTCCTGCTGTATGTGATTTAATTCATTAAGTTAAAATCAAATCTTATTACAGCAAATCAAAGCATTTGAATAAAACGTGATGAATCCGTCTTGAGCACGTCTGAAATCTCTCTGTTCGATGTTATAAAGCAGCTTTGGCTCCTTCCAGTTGGAAATCTTATTTGTCATTTGTAGTCAAATGCTCAGTACTAAACTCTTCTCACTGTTTGCAACAAAATTATACAGACAGTAAAATAATAGACTAATAATAGATCAATTCAAATTTAAAATGAGAAAAACTAAATGACTTGATGTATATATTTACACAAATGTACATGATGTGGTCTGTTGTGTCATGCGCTTGTTTGGATTGAATTAAAATTCTCTTCTTTCATCTCTGTACACAAAGATTCAATAAAACCTGAAATAGTTGAATTGTGTGTGTTGTTTGGAATTTGTGTTCGTAATGAGGAGTGTGTGTGTGTGTGTGTGTGTGTGTGTGTGTGTGTGTGTGTAGATGGATGCATGCGGGAGATTCCTCTTGTTCTCTTTCTCCTGTTTTACACATGTAGAGATTCACTCACTTCCTGTGGGGACAAAATTAGCATCGCAAAACACCCATAAGTCCGCCTGGACCTCCCACAACACACACACAGAGGAAAGTGTGTTTCAGGACATTTGACACATATTGTGTGTCTCTTTGAAACAAATGTAAATGACAGGCATTTTTTCCGTACCTTTTCTTATTTCTAATTATTTCCTGCGCTTTTCTTTGTCCTTAACAGATGATTGATATTATTTTTCCATCATTCTGAGAATCCAGATGTGGTGATTTTTGTTTGTGTGGTTTCTAACTGAGTTCTGAATTCGGAGGAATGAATTATTTAGTTTATTTATGTCAAACGTGTAAACATTTCTTTCTTCTTCAGACACAACAGAAGATATTTTGAAGAATGTTGATCATGAAACGACACTGAACTCCATTGACTTCCACAAAACCACTGAGACGTTTCTCAAAATCTCTTGTCTCGTGTTCGTCTGAAGAAAGACTCACGTACAGAGAGAGAGAATAATAGATGACAGAATCTATCTCTCACCCTTGAGTGTGTGTGTGGAGTGAGTTAAGAAGAGGTTTAAAATACAGAAGATGTGTTAACAGGAGGCTCTGTGAGTGATTTTTGTGCCCTGATGTTTTTCAGATGCAGGAACTGAGATCTCATGTTACTGAGAAAATGTCCTTCAACCTCTGAAACGCACTCAAATTCAATTATAAACAGAGAGAGAGAGAGAGAGAGAGAGAGAGAGAGAGACAGCTTTCCTTACCGGACCTATTGTCTGTCTCTCTCACACACACAGTAATGACAGCACGAGTGTGTAATGATGATCCGGCCTCACACACACATGGCTGTGAACGTCTCTCGTCCATTATCGTGTGTGTCTGTGTGTTTTAACGGCCGATTCTCTCTCTCTTGCTCGAATCCCTCTGGACAAACCAGCAGGAACAGAGAATTATTGATTTATCATTTACAGTCCTGTAGCTCTGCATCTATGAGAGAGAGAGAGAGAGAGAGAGAGAGAGAGACAGACAGACAGACAGACAGACAGACAGACAGAGAAAGATTGTTCCTTCAGTTTTAATTTTCAATGGTTTTTATTACACACTTCATTAGTCCACTACAAACACCACATTACACTATATCAAAGAAATGACAACAAATGTTTGAAGAATAGATTTGCTTCACTTCATCACTACACCATCAGCTCGACCATCAATACATGTACAATAATCCAAACACCATCACACCACAACATGTACATGTATGGTTACAGTAAATGGCTAGATTTGACTAAATACTCCAATAAAATTCAAAAGCTGACAAGACGGAGAAGATCTTTATATTATTTAAAAGCCAAAGCAAGAAATCCCTACAGCGCCGTTGTGTATCAATAACTTTAAACATGACATTATTATTTACTATTCACTGAAAATCAAAAGATGACCCCATGACTGGGTTACCAGACACAATTGTTGGTTTAAATGAACTCTGAATATGTTCATCCCAGTGCAGGTTCTTTTATCACCCAGGGGTTGGCATCGAGCAAATGAAGGGCTGAAAATAATGTAACACGTGTGTTATTGTTTCGTTGTTTCCTGTTTTATTATTCACGTGTTCAGAGTTTAAACGAACCTGTCCATATTGGACAACACATGTTTTTGTTGTTGTCTTGTGTTATTGTGTCCCACTGGTCTGTCCTTTGCTGTGCGCTGGATCTTCTCGTTTCTTGTCTTTTCAGAAGAGAACATCATTTCTTTGCAGTGATGATGTGCGTCTGGTGTGTGTGAGGTGTGTGTTACCTGATGTCATTCCCATCATTCAACAGGAACATCTGTGCGCCATCACGGCTCGTGGAAAGAGAGGCGCTGTTTACGGTAGCGTCGGTGCGCGTAATGGGAAGGTGAAAGCGCACGCGGGCTCTCTTCTTTTTTCTGAAGGACTGGGGGGAAATCCATTCTGTCTAATTCAGAGCTTGCTGTGGGACAGCTCGCGTGGCAGATTGCCGGCTAATTAGTTTAGAGGGACTTTAATTTGATTAGGTTTCCACAGGTCCCGCGCAGCGCCGGGTGGGTCGCGCGCACGAAGCGCTGATTTGATTATCCCGCATGAGACGCGACTGCGCTTCTGTCCGCCGCAGCTGCTGCTGCTGTAAGTGCGCAATACTGTCTGTGCAGAATCTCTCGCGTTTAGACCTTTTGCTCAAAGCTTTCGTTTCTTTTCAACGTTTCTAACAATTATGTAGAACAAACTTAATTAGTGTCATTGTATATATATATATATATGCCCTTGGGAAGATGTCATTTAAACAATCCTTTGGTTACCATATTTTACCATAGTTTCCCTGACAGTATATTATAAAATGCATTCATTAACTTTAGTAAGCATTCCTATTAAAATAACCAATGGTTTTACTGTAAATATATAGGCTATATATATATATGTGTGTGCAGAACGCATAGTTTTGAATGGATTACCATTTGTATTAAAGCAGTTTTATTGCAAGTGTCATTCTTAAACTCTGATCGCTATTGAAAAACTACAAAAATACAAACATGGTTTTTATATAATTGTAGTTAAATAATGCTTTCATTTATATGGACTCTATACACAGCAAATTCGCCAGTGTTAAAAAAGGTTAAATAAACACACTATCGAAGTGAGTATTATATATACACTGTGAGAGTTAATTTGACCTGAATTAAATAACAATTAAAACACATTTATTAACTAATAAAAGTTATTTAGTTTTGTGTTCCGTGGTTATGGTAAAAAAATCCACTGAAAACATAGTTATATTTGACTACACTATAATAAAACCACCGTGTTTAATCTCTCACGCGAGAACAAGAGTAAAGATTCAAGATTCGCTGTGACGAATGTGTCGTGAAACAGTTTCTCTTCTTTATTTGCAGATGACAATGTGTCGTGCATCAGAAGAGTCGGAGGGGCGTCTGCTCGGGTGTCAGGGGTGAGTTAACCTGTCTCACCCGCGCACACACGGCCCGTTAATCTCCTCAAAGCCTGTCTCACACACATCTGACTTTCAAATCCGAGTGTTTGTCTTGAAAATGGGCTCTAATCCTGACCCGAGCCGGACCAGCACCTTTTAAAATTCATTGGCCATTAACGGAAACAGTAACGAGGCTCATTCTCATTCATGGCGCTTGAGTAAATAACAGGCGGGGGTCCGAGGCTGTGATTGACAGGTGAGATCTGTGATTGACAGCTCTCAAACAGGTCGGATGATGTTCATTTTTTAAAGCGCACGGATGCTGGCCTGGCACGATGCTCGTGATCGATAGTTACACTAACCAGCGTTCGACTTCGATGCGTTTTACATTAAAGCACTTACCGTCTAAGTGGCTCGATTAATTTCTCCTTTAGTTTTTAAAACACACTCATATTTTGCTTTGCCATCACAAAAAAATACAGATATTTTCCGAGCTCGAGATAAATAAATAAAGGGGAACCGGAGGGTCTCCTGCTCTCCGGCACTAATTGAATTGCGTTTTGGGTTCGGTTTGGCTGACAGTAATCGCATCCGATGGTCGGGCCATTAAAGCGAGGCGCGCGTCTCCCGCCCGACGCTCGGTGACCGATCGCTGCTGAATGCAGATTGGCCTAATGAAGGAGAGAGAGGGAGAAAGATTGATGAGAGGAGAGAGAGCCGGTGCCCGGGTGACGGATGGAGAGAGAGAGAGAGAGATGATGAAGGATGAGAAAAGGATGAGACGCGACCCGTCTGAGTTCAACATGGTGACACTCACGAGATCAAACTGCACAGTTTGCACGCGCTTTACTGTAAAACGACCTTTAATCGTGACTTTTCCTTACAAAAAAGCGCGCGTGCTCACGTCACACACAGTCGACGTGAAACTCTGCGTGTTTTCATTTCATTTCTATTGTAAACAGCACACAGATGTTTAAACTTTCAATTATTCCTTGTTACTTTAAATACATTTTGTTTTTGTTACATTTTTATTCATATTAATTACTTGCTTGCATATATTATTTCGTTCTTGATGTCATTTTTTCTTTGTGCGTTTTTTGGTTCTTTGGTTTGATGTGAAGCGTGAAGCTGAAGTTTATTCGATTTATTTTGACTTCAGGAAGACTTTTCTTTATTCGGGGAGTTGCTGAAAGGTTCCCGGTGTCCGGTGACTTGTTGCAATCGCGTGTCGTCTCGCCACATCCCGGTATAGCCGTTAATGCGCGCGGGGTGATGCGCGTGATTTGGTCGCTGATAGATGGAGTTTGAAAGGCGCATCAGCTCCACCACCGTTCACCCTCAAATTAACCAAATGCGCCGTGACACACCCGCCCGGGGCCGCTCCGGGATAACCAGGTTATAGCCGCAGATCCCGCGCACACACCCGAGATGAGAAAGAGACGGAGAGAGCGCGCGGGGTTACGGGGTCAGAAGTCAAATGCGCGCGGAGATGGATCTAACAAATTTGTGTTCTTTTGTTCACGATTTAAAAAATAAAAGGCAAATTAATACACGCATATTTTTGTATTCCGTGTATGATCGAATATCCTCATTTATGCACAACAAACGAATAATATCTGATGCTATTTATAAAAGCGGAAAAAAATACGTAAAATTCGTCTAATTTCATATTAGTCGCAAACGAAAAATAAACCAAAGTAGTCTACATTTTGATGATAAAAACACAGGATGGCAGTTAATACTGAAAATGCATTCGTCACATTTAACAGTCGGATGAAATAATTCCGACAGTTTATTTTGTTGTTCGTCAGTGTTTGCGATGATGAGATCGGACAGATGTGTCTGATTGTGAGCAGCAGGTTTCCGTCACTTCAGATGAAAACGAATCTGCTCCGCGCTTGAAATGAACAGAGACAAGCATTAATTGCGCATCAATTATTAACGCGGAGGTTTCGATGTGTTCATTGGCTTTTATTCGGCTGTGAGGAGGTGTGCTACCACTGCACTTGTGTTTTCATCGCGCTCTGAAATCAAAGCCATTATTGCTGAAATCAAATTAAAGTTCATCTCACACCAGCAGCAGAGGCAGATTAAAGCTAAAACAATCCCACAATTCATTTAACATCAGCTGGAATGGACCTATTTACCCGGCCATGAAAACTTGCCCATTTTCGCCTTAATGAAATTACTCTTAATAGCCACTAATAGTCATTTATTTATAGAGAATTATATTATACAGCGCGTGACGGATCTGCAGTCTTCATATGAAGTGAACAGACTGCAGAGAAATATCACACAGCGCATATATATATATATATATATTTCAAGTGAAAGGAAAATGGGTGAATATAAAAGTAGAAGTGACCCGTGGGCACATATAAGTGGACTGTGATTCTGATGGACCTCTCTCTCTCTCTCTCTCTCTCTCTCGCGCGCGCGCGCAGGCAGATGCAGATGGATAGGGTTTAATGCAGAGGTGCATTAGGGATGCGTGGTCAGAGCAGAGGGGAGGAGGCGTTCTGCACTCACGCATTGTCATGCAAACAGAGACCACCGCCTCGCCATTGTCTCGCGGGCAGCAACTTTATTATAAACACACCACGAGCCGCCCGGGCGCAGCAGAGCACCGCCGCACCGTCACCGAGCGACACGCACCCCGCAGGACGCACTCTGGATACCGCGTGCACGACACGACTGCAGCTCACCGAAGATCGTTGTTATAAAAGAACATACCGCTGGATCCGTGAGGAGCCTTCTTTCGTTCTCCGAGACCCTTACCGCGCGTGATAGGAACCCGGAGCACCTGGCGTCTCCATCCGTCCTCCACATGTACAAAATGGATTACTCGTACCTGAACACTTATGACTCGTGTATGGCGGCCATGGAGGCGTCGGCGTACGCGGACTTTAACTCGTGCAGTCAGACCAACACGTTTCAGTACAACCCCATCCGGACCGGCTTCGGCTCGAACCCGGGCTGCGCGCCTCTCACCTCGGCCAGCTGCACTCTGGGCGCGCTGAGGGAACACCAGCCCGCGCCTTATTCCACAGGTGCAGCACGCACACACACACACACACACACACACACACGTGTAATAGTTACGAATACAAGAACGTGTATTAAACGTAAAAGAGTTCACGTGTGCACAGAGAGATCATCTCCGCAACAGTTCATCAGTTGATCTTCTTCTGAATTACGCGTCTCGAGAAGCTTTGAAATAACCGAATCATTTGTATTTCATTTAGATCATCGAGAGGAAATTGTCAAGTAAAAACGAAATTTCTAGTTTTAAGAATTAATCAAATGTATATATTTTATTAAATCTTTTAATTAATAATTGAATCAATTTGCGTCACTAATTATATTATCTTTTGCCCAAATAATGAAATGTCGTTAATCTGATTAAGCCTGGTTGATTATAATAAAACATTTATCGCCAGAGGAAATGTAATAAAAAATTGATAATGAAATAATTGTCGTGCAATAAAGTCATAATCTTTTTAAATTAAAAAAAGTCTCTTCTGGATTTCACTCCAAACGTGTCGTCCGCGTATTTATCATCTTTTTCCTTTTATAAATATGACACATAAAACAACGAACTTTATCTTCTAACGCGATGTTTGATCTTTCAGTTCCCTACAAGTTTTTCTCGGACCCGTCCGGACTGAACGAGAAGCGGAAGCAGCGGCGGATCCGCACGACCTTCACGAGCGCGCAGCTGAAGGAGCTCGAGCGGGTGTTCGCGGAGACGCATTACCCGGATATTTACACCCGAGAGGAGCTCGCGCTCAAGATCGACCTCACCGAGGCCAGAGTTCAGGTGACGTTTCTCTCTTTTCATTTCCGCGCGCTTCACTGATTCGATCATTGAATGTCATCATTTATTATCTCGTCTATAATGATTCACGATTCTTTCTTCGTCAGGTTTGGTTCCAAAACAGAAGAGCCAAATTTCGCAAGCAGGAACGCGCAGCCAACTCCAAAGCCGGCACATCTGGAAGCAACTCCAGCGGTAAGAAATCTGGAGAGAATCGCTCTTCATCCGAGGACGACGAGTCGAAGGAGCCCACGTGCAGCCCGACGCCCGACAGCACGGCGTCTCTCCCCAGTTCCGGAAACATGGGCAGTCCTGGCGCGAGCAGCCTCAGTCCCAGCCCGGTCTCCGGCTCCTCGGGCGCCTTCGCCAACTCTTCCCTCTCGCCCTCCATCCACCAGGGTCTCAAGACCTCGCCGTGGCCGAGCATCGGGTCTGGAGCGGGCGGGCTGACCCACGGCGTCCCTCAGACCCCGGACCTGCTGAAAGCCTGGCAGCCGGCAGACAGTATGGCGTCCGGCCCGTTCGCGGGGGTTCTGTCTTCATTTCACCGGAAACCAAACACAATCAAGACCAACCTGTTCTAGAGCCTCTCTGCCTGCTCTCTCTCTCTCTCTCTCTCTCTCTCTCATCACTCTCGTGTTGTTTTGTTTCGAGCTGGACTCTTGTTCTATAATTTATTGTCATGTTCAACTCGTGGGCGCTTCTTCTGTGTGTTTATTGAATGGTTCATAACAGATTTGTGTTCATCACGTGTGTGATATATCTTCTGTGATTTTGTCTGTGATGTTCTCTGTTTATCATCTTTATCACCGGAAACCAACGAGGTTCTAGATTCACGTGAGAAAAATCATTTGTCCTCGTTTAGATCAGATCAACATCCAGAAACAGAGCGATGATGTTTCGGTCCTGAATATCAGATTCTTGTGTGTCGGATCTCTCTCATCCAGGACTCGTTCTTCATCGTGTCTTCACGTGGACTGATTCCGGTGAATTTGATTTTGATGCCTTTCAAACTGTGTGTGTGTGTGTGTGTGTGACCCCGAAAACAAGCATAGTCAAGTAAGACACTTGTAGTTATTTATTAAAAGAAAAAAACGTTGGGATGGTCAGATGGTTTTTTAAGCCCTTTAAAATGAAGCATATTTTGTAAATATTAATATAAATACGCTGTAGTTTCTTTTTTATTTTAAAGGTAACCTGGCACAGTGCACGCCATGTGTTTCACGAATGACTGCTGTATATAATCCACAAAAATAAAGAGCAACAACAACAAAACCTCTTTACGGTATCTGTGCTTTTTCTACACATCACATTTGCGCATTACGGTCTCTGAAAGCACGAAAACTGCCTGAAAAATCGTGAAAGCTTTTTGTGCGCTAAATTATTATTTTTGTCATATTCTTATATAAATTAACTGTCATTTGAAAGACACAAACTGTTAAAGAAAAAAATAATATCAAGATGTTTGTTAGATTTGAAATGAGAGAACTGTAAAGATTGATTTTGATCTGTTTTTTAACATTATTCAAAATACTTCTAGCCTTCACTAATCTTATTTTCACTGATTCATGGACATTAAAGCAAAAACAAATATCATCCTAATATAACTATTATTGTTAAGCCATACATTAGCTCACATTGTGAAATAAAAAACGTTATAACAGCACTGCTGTCCATGTGTTATAAAAACAAAGCTTTCTGTGACGTGTAAGTGTTGTATTTAAACTTGAAATCCCATTTCTTTATTTTTTTTGTTTGAAGTGTGAATTCCTTAATGTCACTTATTTGCTATATTATTATTATTATTATTATCATTTAATGTTGTGTAGCAGAATAATTCCACGTGTTCTTTAACTGCATTCGTTTAACTTTAAACACCAAATATCAAAAGCGGGTGAGACTGGACAGCTCAACTTGAACTGACCTGAAATCAGTTCTCATCTCCACATCAACAATATCAATTCGTCAAAATTCATGTTTTTGTTGTGAATTTCCATTACGTTCAATCAAACTGCAGT
>CM074094.1:21232614-21235114 GCA_037178815.1 Barbatula barbatula
AAGAGAGAACAAATGATGACAGATCGTTCGTTTTGGGGTGTACTGTCTCTTTAAGAGATCTTGGTCGTCATGGCGACGGCGTACCATAAGAGTTGCACACTATGTGTGTCTCAGGATAAGATTTCCAGAGGATCCTGTCACACCACGACGGAACGTTGGTCCGCATCTACAAGACCACAGAGAAGAAGAATTTAAGGATGTTTAACTTCCTTCAGCAAAGATCACATGACAGGAAGTGTGTTGTCAAGACCTGTGTCTTCACAGGATACGCTCTTTCTGAACATAAATGTGATCATGTTTTGTCAAATCAATGTTTATGAAATGAGAAATGATGTGAGATGGAGAGAACGTGTTGACGTACGCCTGTAGCTTTCTGTTTCTGCCACACGTATGTGTCGCGTGAACCCCGCTCATAACGGTATGTGGGGGGGTAGGTGATCTCCTCCTCCGCTGGACACACACACACACACACACACACACACACACACACACACAGGAAATGTTGTTGAGCCAACAGAGACACAAATCTTAAACACACTGAGCTCACACAAGAATAAAAACAACATGAACATAAACATGAGCTTCTTAAGGTCACGTGACCTCTGGTGTTCACATGTATGTGATGATGTCTGATGTGTGTATGAGCTGGACACATGAAAGAGGAATCACGCAATGAGGAGACGCACCGAATCGAAGGAAGACTTTGTTCTTCTCTCTCTCCAGATTGAGCTGGTCCACCTTCAACAGAGGCTCAAATTCCTTCCTGTTGATGTAGTTCAGGATTTCCTGCGACACACACACACACAGGTTTGTATTGCTATACTTGTGGGGATATTCCATAGACTTCCATTGATTTGATATCAGGCTTATGACAAAATCAGGCAAAGACAAAAAAGAAGTAGACCCTGTCACAACGCCAATCCCCCAAAAATGCAACCATTCACGATTCTGATCTCACGGTGTATGTTATGTTTTCTGTTCAGCTCCCCACTTCATTAACAATGACATCACACAACTCGCAAAATCAAGCGGTCGCTCTGCATTTCTAACAAGCGTGTGCGTGACGTAGAGAGCGTAGAAAAGATCCTGTTGGCCCGGATGACTGCACTCGCGTGCTTCATTGATGACTGAAGCGTTGCATTGTGGGATATGGAGTATTTCATTCACACCTGTATGTCCATGTCCAGTCTGTAGTTGAGATCTCCGAACCAGAAGAGATGTGTGAACCTCAGCGAAATATCGAAAGAGTTCAGCTGCTTGTCTCCCAGCGAGAGCTGACGCAGGATGTCCAGATAGTTCTGATTCCGCCTGTCAGGGGTCAAAGGTCATTACGGAAAGCGCTCACAGCCAATCGGACAGAGGATTCAACACATGTTTCACCCGCACCTGTGGATCTTTTCATTGCCGGACGTCAGGTGACAGTTCACGAAGCCGAATGATGTTCCGTTAAACATGAAGGATACACCCACCGCACCTTTGTTTCCTAGGAAACAGAGCATAAATAATGCAAAAAGAATCCATCAATAGCAGACGAACAAATGAACACGTCTGTATTAGTGTGTGTGTGTGTTTCTATATACGATTCTAGAACTTGTCTGCGTTTCTATCAGTGTGTGTGTGTGAGTGTGTTTTCTGACCGAGTGTGTTGGCAATTCCTGTTTTGACGCTGGACATTCCCACATGACTAATACGGTTCTCATGTTCTAACTTTACAAGCACCACAATCTTAATGTTCCACAGAGTCTGGATGGCGATCTACAGCCGAGACAGAGAGAGAAAAAAGTTTTAACAGCAGTTCTTTCTTTCTTTTCTTCATATCAATAACAGACACTCGTGAACATTCCACAACAGAAGTCAATCACACACACACTCTTGTGTAAGGAGATGTGAGTGTCTCACGGGTTTGTAGTCGATCTCTGTGATGTCTTTGAGTGTGGAGCGGATATTCTCCACCCACTCTCTGTCACACACCGAGTTCTCCTGTGAGCCGAACACATAGATGTCATGAGGGATGGTGACGGTCATCTCGTCCAGAGTTTTCCCTAAACCTCGAGAGAAAATCCACGAGCTCATGGCTTTAGGAGCAGGAACACCGCCTACAAACACAAACACTCATCAATACACAAACACACACACAGATTACACAAGTGTGTGTGTGTGTGTGTGTCTCACCCATGTTCCACGTGCCGATGAAAATAGAAATCATGTCCGGCTCGTCCTGATTGGAATGTTTGTTCTTCATCAGCTGCAGTAACTGACAGAACGCTTCCCTTTTCTATGACAACAACACAGAACATCATGATAAACACATGGGAGAAGACTCACGTGTGTGTGTGTGTGTGTGTGTGTGTGTGTGTGTGTGTGTGTGTTCCACTAACCTTTGCACTGGCGAAGATGAAATCTTTCCTCTGACTTTTGTCTTTTTCTTTTTCAAAGACGATTCCCAGTTTATTCTGAACCCGCTGGGACTTAATCAGCTGTCGAACTGCACACAAGCGCC
>CM074094.1:21247614-21257614 GCA_037178815.1 Barbatula barbatula
ACAACACAAATACACAATCCATCAGACAGACACAAGATCACACACAACACAAACACACAATCCATCAGACAGACACAAGATCACACACAACACAAATACACAATCCATCAGACAGACACAAGATCACACAACACAAACACACAATCCATCAGACAGACACAAGATCACACAACACACAATCCATCAGACAGACACAAGATCACACAACACACAATCCATCAGACAGACACAAGATCACACAAACACACAATCCATCAGACAGACACAAGATCACACACAACACAAATACACAATCCATCAGACAGACACAAGATCACACAACACAAACACACAATCCATCAGACAGACACAAGATCACACAACAGACAATCCATCAGACAGACACAAGATCACACAACACAAACACACAATCCATCAGACAGACACAAGATCACACAACACACAATCCATCAGACAGACACAAGATCACACAACACAAACACACAATCCATCAGACAGACACAAGATCACACAACACAAACACACAATCCATCAGACACACACAGACATCTAACACAAAAACCCACACAGCTGGCTGGCACAAGAGTGGCACAGCATCTGAAAACACACACACATCCTCCTGAAGAAACATGCTGTGACCCGCTGTATTCCTGCACACACATGTAGACGTGTGTGATTTGTCAGTAGAGTTCTGCCTCATTCCGTCCGTCTGAAGACAAACACACACCTGTCCATGTGCCCTGACATGTCACTGACACCACAACACCCCCCAAAAACCACCATCCAGCCCACCTCCAATCACCCTCACACATCAACAATAACCATTATAACATGATCACACAACACATACACACAACATCTACAGAACCACATCTACCACAATGAGATCTCTTTAATGTCTCAGTTATTTCTCATAGACATCAATGAGATTAAAGGAAAAGCAAATCGAAACTTCAAGTCTCATGTGTGTCTCAAATATTTCTCCTGAGAAAAGGAGTCAGAAATCTGACAAATGTCATGAGAGTTTGAGAAGAGACGTCAACAATGAGACAATTCATCTCTTCTGCAATCAAATATCAACTCATCACATTTACTCTTTGAACTCAACAACAAAAGGAGAAGCTTAATGACGTTATGTAGGAGAGGGGAGTTATGGGACATCCAGAGCCGTATGGAGAACGCCCATCATGTTCACGGACGAGGTAATGAATACATTTTATTTGATGTCATCGTAATGAATTGTGATTGAAATGAAGCTTGAAATAAACGTAGAATGTAATGCTACGCTAGCCCGCGAATGATTTTGAACTTTGTCAATTGATTTGGTAGCGTAATGCTACACAGAGTAGCGTAATGCTACACAGTTTTACGTGTTTAAAACAGTCATACAGTCGTCGTTTATAAAGTGAACTATGTTTACGCTTGTTTGTGTTTCCTTTAGTCGCCAAAGAGTCATCGTGATCTATAATAACAGAACAACAGATGCTGTATAATCTCTTCTGCATTTGTGTGTTGCTGTAGTTTCTACAAGAGGAAACCAAGGGTCGTGCGGAGCAGCGGATATTAAGTCACTGAGACAAGAGACGGGACTTTAGTTTAAATAGGAATTTCTCTGGATTCACAAAGTCTTTTTGGAAGGAACATTTGGGATAATGCAAGTACACAACTGCATGAAATATATCACACTGCGCAAGAGATTTGGGGATATTTCATTACACAATTATTCCATATTGTGGCTTTAATTAATTTTATTTTAAATGTATTTCTCATTAAATTAATAATGTTGTGCTGTTGTGTACAGTACAGACTGATCTGATAATACAATCACAATCCTAACAGTGAACCGTTCTATCCAACTCAACACAATCACAGAAACCGCAAGAACATCTCATGTAATATCTGCAAAATGACAAGATAACAAGCCTTGTGTACTAAAGTAAATTAAAATGACCTTTTGTTTGTCAATGAAGTTTTACTTATCAAGTGTATCTTGACTTAATAATGTTGTGGAGACGAAAACAAGTGTCTACATTTAACATGACTATTGTTTTCTACGAGTATATATATAAATGTGTGTGTGTGGTTATTTTTATGCACGAGGTGGAGGTCACACTGGTCACGTGATCTTTGTGGCTCCCGCATGTGTTTGGATTTTACACTGGTCAAGTAAAGTCTACTGTACACAAACATCACACTGTTCCGTTCACAACACAACTAATGTACGACATCAACACAACAACAGCATCAACTGAGCACAATAATACAACACTTTAAAAGTTAACTGTATAAAGTGCAGCTACATTTAAAGCTCTGTAACGACACAAACAAACACTGGCGCGCATCGCGACGCTCCCGTTATAAAGCGAGCTGTCTGCGATATGACGCGACGCGAGCAGAATATGAAAGAAAGTTCACAAACACACACAGAGACTTTTCCTCCGTCATTAAAATCGTGTTTTCGGACAAACGGAACGATGTGTGAGCTTTAGTGAGGGACTTACAGCACGCAGAGGGCGTACGCGCCGCTCACGCTTTCGCTGTCCCGCACCAGGAAACTCCCGTCGCGCCCCGCGCGCGCTAGCAGCTCCTCCGCCGCAGCGCGACTCAGATCCCGGTGATACCAGAGCGACGGAGCCGGACACACACCGGCCATCACGACACCGAGCGACGCACTCCCGAATAAAGGCCGGTGACGCTCCACACGCGCTCCAGATGCGGCGGGCCGCGCGTCCGACGCAGCGCTCGAGCACTCACGGTGTCAGAGTTCGTCCTGCTTTCCCTACAGTTCCTGAAAACACTCCATCAGACAAAACACACACACACACACACTTACACACACCCGACAGCAGGGGCGCTCACACACACTTACACACTTACACACACCCGACAGCAGGGGCGCTCACACACACACACACACACTTACACACACCCGACAGAAAACAGGGGCGCACACACACACACACACTTACACACACCCGACAGCAGGGGCGCTCACACACACACACACACTTACACACACCCGACAGCAGGGGCGCTAAAAAAAAAAAACACACACACACACACACACACACACACTTACACACACCCGACAGCAGGGGCGCTCACACACACACACACACACACACCACACAAAAAAACACACACACACAAAAAAAAAACAAAAACACACAACACACCAAAACGGGTACCTGTCAAACCTTACCTTCATCCTTCCCTTCACAGATTTTTTTTTTTTTTTTTTTTTTTTTTATTGAAATTATCAAGATTTACAAACAAACATGGCTGCATAACATCCGTTTCTTCATAATACAGAAAAGACATAGCCTGAGGGAGCAGCTCTTAATACAAACAGGAATTATATATGCAGTCTAAGAAAAACAAACAAAAAGATGATTTATAAAAAAAAAAAAAAAAGAAAATAAAATAAATAAATAAAAAATAAAAATTACAACATGACACAAGGGGAGAATTCCGTTATTGTTCAGCTATCAAACTAAGTTGGGAATTTCAGGGTATCATATATTTTTTGTGCTATCGGACCTTTCAACATTTTTAAAGACTTCATATACAGTTTAAATTCGTTTAAAAAAACAACAAATTTGGGAGATGATTTCACAATTCTACATTTGTGGATGAAGAATTTAGCTAGACATACAATAGTATTGGTACAGAGCTCATCATCCTTGCTTTGTAATAACAATCCAAATGTTATATCGTCCCTAGAGAAAGCAGTTGGGACTGAAGACATCTGTTGCTTGACCCATTCATACACATCACACCAAAATGTCTTTATAACATTACATGAGAAAAACACATGGTCCGTAGTTTCAACATGATTTTCACAGAATGTACATGTATTATCATCTATACCAAAGCGAAGACTCAGTAAATTTTTAGAGGGGTAAATATTGTTCATTACTTTGAAGTGTGTTTCTTTCACTTTAGGAGGTATGGGGAGTGTTAGATACATTGTTCTTAGTTTAGTGATTGAGTCTTTATCAAATTTTTGTAGGATGTTATTTCTATTTTGGCTTTCAGGGTAAAGACAATCAGTAAAGCATTTTCGAATAAAATCGTTCGTGCATTTTTTATCCAGAACAAGGATCCCTTGAATTGATAGTGGGGCCAATTGTGGTTGTATCGTATAATATGCCATAATGTTTCTTGTTAGAAGGACAAAACCTTGGGGTAGTGCTTTATGTAATTTAGAAAAGTCTGATTTTGAGGGTTTGAAACCATGTTTGATGGAAAATTGTTCATAATTGAAGAAATGTCCGTTGGTATCCATCAAGTCGACCATGGACCATATGTTTCTCCCATACCAATTCACAAAGAACAAAGATCGGTTGCGGTGCAAAATATATCTGTTGTTCCAGAGTACAGATGTATGGGGTGAGAAGCTATGCACGTATAACATTTTCCAATACAAGAGTATTTGTTTGTGAAACTCTGATAATGATATGGGTAATTTGTTAACATTAAAGTCCGCTCGAAGAAGAAATTCTAATCCTCCAATTTTCTTGAATAAGGCCTTCGGAATACAATACCAAAAGGAGTTGTTGTGTTTGATCCAAGATTTTAACCAATTTATTTTTAAGGTTCCATTAAGGCAATCAAAATCAATAACTTTTAGTCCTCCATCCTTTGTGTCTTTAACCATATTGCTTTTCTTCATATAATTTGGTCTGTTTCTCCAAATGAAGTTTAGGTTGATTTGGTTGATCGATTTAATCAATTTGTTTGAAATGGCATTGGAATAGGCTGGGTAAATACATCTCGACAAACACTCCATCTTAGTTAGGTAAATTCGACCTAGTATTGATAAGTCCCTCTGTTGCCAAATATTTAGTCTTGATTTGCATTCTTTTACTTTATTTTCTACATTTAGAAGTTGGCTTTGTTTTTGGTCCTTGGAAAGGTAAATCCCCAGGTATTTGATTTCTGATTTAATAGGGATATTACATATGTTTTTCAGTGAAGTGTCATGTATAGCAAGCAATTCACATTTTTTTAAGTTTAATGTCAGACCTGAGGCTTTTGAGAATTTTTCAATTTTGGCAATGGTTGTTGAAATTTGATTGCTATCTTTTAAGAAAATTGTTGTGTCATCCGCTAGTTGGCTGATTATTATGTCTGTGCCAAGTACATTAAGTCTTTTAATATCATTACATTTTTTTATATAGATTGCTAGCATTTCTGTGGCTAAGATGAACAGGTATGGTGAGATTGGGCAACCTTGAGGAATACCCACATTAATCTTGAAGCTTGGGGTGGTACCACTAGGTAGGTAATAGAACACAGCTACTAATATCTCGATATAAACCCCCAACCCATTCCCTGAATTTGATCCCAAATCCAAAGTGTTTGAGCACCGAAAAAATAAATGGATGCTCGACGGAGTCAAATGCTTTATAGAAGTCTAGAAAGAGAAGGAAACCATCATCCTCTATCTGGCTTCTATACTCAATAATGTCCATTACCAATCGAATATTATTATGGATTGATCTTCCTTTTAGAAATCCTGACTGTGAATCTGCAATAAGATCTGAAATCCCTGTCTGAAGACGAGAAGCAAAGATGTAAGTTAGCAGTTTGTAGTCTGAATTTCTGAGTGTAATGGGTCTTCTGTTATCTATAATTAACTTCACAGAGATACAGACCCCTGCACGAGACAACTAGCCCCTAACACCGCACCTGACGTCATCATCAGTGTAGCTCGCGCATCACACCGGAAGTGTCAAATGTTTAAATGACAGTGTGATGAACATCAGCGTGTCACACCTTCAATTTATTATAAACACATGTGGATTATCTGTCAAATTATGCTGAAGATCAGATGAAAATTCAACTGAAAACGTATATTTTACATTTTTGCTTTCCGTTAAATTGATTTTTTAAGCAATATTGTTGTTGTGTGCTATTGCTGTATCAGTGTCATTTAGTTTAGTTATTTCTTCCAATTAATCATTTTAGTGCCTTAAACATTAGACATTTTTATTTAGATTTAGAAAATATAAAGTTGTGTATTTTGTTATTTATTTTATTGTCTTCTTAACACCTTATCATTTGTTGTTATCGTGTATATTGCTTGTTTTATTTATATTTTCTGGCATAATATCTGTAGAATTGACAGTAGGCCTATAAGTGGCAGCAATTTGCCTTAACTGGCAACAGTTTGTTCAAAGATAAATTCACATTTTAAAAATTAACAAGTCTATACAGAAAAAAACTAAACAATAACAGCTTCATGCAAAGCATTCTGGGAACCAAAATTAGAAAAAGAAAGGGTTGATGACGATTTCTGATTTCCAGAATGTTTGCATGCATGAGGCTGTTATTTAAATGTTTTTCTGATCAGCGTTAAGATCAGTCTTGTCAAATGATTTCTATTTGGCGTTTTCAATATCATCAATTTTATTTCTGATGGTAACTGGACTCTACTCTCTGTGATAGTTTAATGTACAAACAGAATTCAGTCAAATCAAGTGAAACAACAACACTGACATCTACTGGACACAAAACTCAATGTCCGTGAGAATGTTTGTGTAAACATGTGTGATGTGCATTTCGAAAACTGGATTTAAGATTGTGCCAGAAACAGAAAGTGTGTCCATGTTTGGTCTTTGCTGTTGTGTGTTTTCAGCTAGTTGTTCTCAGGCCAACAGCATCAAGAGAAGTGCAAACAGATGCAGTCTCGTCACCAGGGTAACCGTCTCCGCAGCACCAGACAGGTAGAATTCAGCCACTTTCTTATTGGGATTGGGACCCGTGAACCACATCTGCATGCAGCGGCCGCTGTCTTTAGAGAGAGCGGTGTACTTGTATGAATTGGACCAGATCTTCTCACACATACTCTGAGCGGTAGGGAAAATCTCTGACCAGAGGCTGCACTGAGAGCCTTTCGGACACCGGTTAGTGCCTGAGAGAGACAGACGGGTGAGAATTTATTCCACACGTAGACAAAAAACAATTAACCCGCGTGAAGAATAAAGGAGAAATGAACCTGTGCTCCAGTCCCATCCCTTGTGCCAGTTCTCTTTACAGGTGTACTCATTCCGACAGTCCTCGTACCAGCTCTCGCAGTCCTCCAAACACAACGGCACGTCCAGGATTCTCTCCTTCCTCCACGACTCATCTGCCTGTGCAACACATTCACAACAACAGGATAGTTCAGCCAAAACATTCTGTCTGACTCGGACATTAATCAAACGGTCAGGTCCTTCTTGTGTAATTTGACAGATAAAAAGTCATTTGACAGATAGGGTCATACCAGCTGTATCCAGGGTCCCAGGTGAGGCGAGCACTCGTAGAAACACGTGTCCTGAATGAAATGCTTCTTACATTTGTCACTCATGATGCCACAGTGGTTCCAGTTAAAGTTATACAGGTATGAATTATCCAGATGGGCCTCCTCCGTCGTGTTTGCTGTGCAGCAGGCGTTGTCCTTCCACGGCTCACACTGACAAACAATTCAATTCAGTTATGCAATGCTTTACATGAAACTGTTATTTCTGTAAACTGTAAAGATAAAGACTTCCGATGTTCAATGTTCATTAAGTTAGTTTTCTATCTTATTTATCGTAAGTAACTCGCAAACTGCTGCATAATTACGGCCACAAATTTAATAGTGTACTGTAAAGTGAAAACATATTTTGTTATTTAAAGTTATTTGTAATTTTAATATTATTTATTTTTGGTTGTGAAATGAATTGAATGAAATTATTCTTAACTTAACTTTAGCCTTAATTTAAGATTGTGTTAACGTGTATGTGTGTGTGTGTGTGTGTGTATGTGTGTGTGGTTGTGGGTGTATGTGTGAGGGTGTGGGTGGGTGTTTCAAACACAACTCAACTCTCTCATCATAAGTCCTCTCTCTCTGTCTGTGTAACACACACACACACAGAGGACATATGAGAGAGTTGAGTTTGGTGTTGGGTGTTGTGACTCGTGCCTGCTGATAGAGCTTTCCCTCGGGTCTGGGCTCAAATAGCTGATGTTTGCCAGTCATACACATGTTGAGTTTGTCTACAGAAGACACACGACGAGACTGAAAGGTTATCAGAAGCACCATGAACAACATCAGCCTGCAGATAGAGAGAGAGACAGAGAGAGAGAGACAGACAAATCAAGACTGATTATTTCAAGGTGATTCAACAGATTTAGTTTTGTTCTTTTCTCACCGATACTGAGAAAACTGTGATGATATAATAACCAAACTCTAAACGGCACCAAACATCTGAATTCATTGTTTAAATGGTCGATCAACCTGCTCATAAAATGAAGTTCTGCTGAGCTATGGTCAGGTTCTGGCGAGTTAAATCAAGGCGGCTGTAACGTGAAGATGCTCTTCAGAATATTCTCACATCACCCTGGGGAACGTGAATCATCAGAGTTATCAAGTTAAAATAATAACGCTGTGGTGTACCTGGAATGTGAAACGTCCATTTCTCTGACGGAAACCTCCAGCTGGTGTGAAACGTATTTCCAGAAGTCTCTGAGGCACGAGTGTGTGAAACCTGCTGCTTCAGCTCGACCAAAGTCTACGGAGATGATAAAACGCAGATGGGACGCCCATCCCTCTCTCACCACAGGGCCAATAACAGCTCCAGGGTCATCCTGACCTTCCTTTATGGACCATGAAATAAAGACTTTTAATCTTTAACATTACCACTCGAACATAAGTGACAATGTTTTCTCTACGCATTAGACCGTAGTATAGTGTGTAATTCATAACTGTACCATTATTATCTGTAGTGACTAATACTGACTGTAAAACACTATAGTATACTATAGATTACCAGAGCAAATGGTGTAGTATAGCCAGTGTTGAGTGTAACTAGTTACTTAATATTTAGTTACTTCATTTAATTAAAGTAAAGTAATGGATATACTCTTATTGTTTCTGTAATTTAATAACATTTACTTCTGATGTAATATAACGAAATACTTTGTTTAATATATGTGTGTGCGAGCAATAGTGGAATTGACATCAAAATTTAAAAAAGTTTAACATTAAAATCTGTGCTTAAATATATAATTCTCACATTTGCAACTTTGGTCAGTTAATAATATGACTTTATTTAGTTTATTTGAATGAATTAAAAGAGCCGTTTCATGTGTATCCTTGAATCACTTCACTTACCAAAGTTGATATAGAAAGTAATTAGTATAAAGTCATTAAATACTGTTAGGGGTGAGTCATTTGTGCTGTAATGTAATGACACTATTGAATGTGTAAATAGTAACTTTGAATTAATTACTATTTCAGAGTAACTTGCCCAACACTGACTATAGTCTAGTATTGTTCATTAAACAAGGCCTTCGATCGTTAATAGTTCAGGGTTCAAGCGTTTTTAAATGTGTTCAAATCAACTTTAGACATGTTTATGAGTAACTCGTGCAATACTACATACGTCACATTATAAATGAACATTTATTCCTCAAAAGACGTCATTCTGGCCTTGAAATGAAACAGCTGTTTATCTATAAACTTTATATAATACACCTGTATGACGTATGCACGCAGCCTTCACATTGGGCGCGTGACGTCAAAAAGTATCGCGAGATTTAGATGTGTTCGTCTATCGGTGTTTTATTATTTGAATGAATGAATGAGGCATTTATATATATTATATAAACATTATATTATATATTTCGATATTTATTTGACTTAATTCAGAGCTGTAGTGTGTGTGTGTGTGTGTGTATCAGTGTTACCGGAAGGGAGTGAGCGAGTGCACAGCGGAACTTAAAGCTTTAGCAGATGTTTCCGGGGAAGTCAGTGCGGCAGCAACTTCCGTTGTTTACGTTTGAGCTTTCTTCACTTCTGCAGGTAATTAATCAGTAATATAATAATAACAATAACAACAACAACAACTCTAAACACATGACATAATTGGTGTACGCGTTGTTGACATACACACGAATGATTTTCTACTTTTTTAAATGTATATAAACGCGCCTCACAATAAAGTAACGTTAGTCCAGGGATGTACGAGAC
>CM074094.1:21267614-21305114 GCA_037178815.1 Barbatula barbatula
TTCTCCGATTGGTCCGTTGATCTGTCCAGGGGTCGTGACCTCAGCACGCCTGTCTCAGCAGCTTCCTGATGAACTTTTTTAACTCTTTGTCATCGCGAGACCATCTGACGAGTCGTTTGAGGAGCATGCGGCCATTCTGCATATCACCCAGGGCGATGTAGGAGCCCGTGAGCTGTCCCTCCAGCGCCCGACACAAGCAGCTTCTGCCCTCCGGCAGCCAGAGGGCGCTCTGTTCCATCGCTGCCTGTTGCTCCTGCGGTCCCGTCTCCCAGCGCAGTACACGACTCCGCCCCTGTGGTACCACGCGCACATCTGACCCGTCCGGAGAGAAAGAACCAATCCGCAGTCTGAACGCTGCAGAAGAACATTTACAAGACACAGAAATGTGCCAGTGATCAACTGATAAGAGACAAATTTCTAAAATTGACAAACACTATTTTTTAAGACAAACAAACGTGGAGAACCAGACCTGCCATTATTAAAAATATATAATCAGAAATATGTTTTTTTATAGCTACATTTAATCCTTAATTCATTTTTATTACAAAGATTGGTTTTATTTTATCATTTGGGTTACATAAATAAATGTAAAAAGTAAACTGTAAAAATTAATAAATAAAGAAATGTAAATACGAAAATATTTATATATTTATAAATATATGAAATATAAATACAGCCGCGGAAGACATTAAGAGACCATTTTAAAGCACAATTTTAGTTTTTCTGAATGTACCATGTATAGGTATGTGTTTGGTAAAATGATCAATTTAGTCATCTACTAACTAATATTTCTCCCAAATACAAATATTGCTTTTATTTGCAGAAAATGAACAGTGGTGAAACGGATGAAATAACAGAAAACATGCTCTCTACTTTTTCAGACCTCAAAAAAGTTCAGATTCACTTTAGAGCAATACAACAGTCATATTTCTACATGTGTTTAGGAGAAGTTCAATCATTATTTTTGTTTGACAGCTTTCCTGTATCTCAGTGGTAAGAGCTTTGTGTTATCAACTCAAGGTTGTGTGTTTGATCTCAGGGGATTACAGATACCTGTGTATAAATGTATAGGATAATGCCATGTAAGTCGCTTTGGATAAAAGCATCTGCCAAATGCATAAATGTAAATCTACGTGTAGTGCACTGGAATGACCACAATACATCTAGAATCTCTTAATTGTTACGCCGGCTGTAAATATATATTAAAATATAATACGGATTATTTGTATTCATTTGTTTAATCAAGTCATTCCTTTGTTTTCCCATTATTATATTGTTTTATTTGGGATTTATTTTTAATGATTGCAGGTTTGGTCCTCCCTGAATGAAACATTTAAAGGCTCTCAGTTCGGCTGTGACAACCTTGTCAATAGATATGGAACATTGTCAACACCTTACTAATACTCACGACATCAGTCTCTTTACCATCCGATGCAGATAATATCAAACAATCTGTTTTTCCGGATGAGACTGACAGTCAATACTCACCAAACTGACTGGAACAGAAGTTCTGCTGGATCTCCGTCTCCACCTCCGAGTCCTGACTGCACACCTCACACATGACAGAACCTGAATGAAACACACAGCCCAAGATCATTCAGAGATTCAGTTTATCAAATCAATCACAAGGAATGTCAATAGTTCAGATTGTCTGTTTGAATACTGGATTCTGATTTGCTGGAGGGTGTGCATTAAATCCCTTTCCAGTCGGTTTGATTACATTTCAAATGAACAGACGAATGGTCGTCATTTTTTATCTATATTGTTGTGTTGTGTATTACACTGTAAACATCAATAACACGTGACCGTGGTATAAACGCGACAATCCACAGCTAGCCGTGCGAGTCGGGTGCATTAAAACCTTGAACGCACAGTTAGCTGTGGATTATCGCTTATAAAGCACGTCAGAAATAACGCATGCGGACTGTACAGAGTTTCGGTTTTACTATTGTGGTGTGACAATAGTAGATCAAGGTAACCGCCATGTTAACAACAGTGTCCAGCTTTCAGACCTTTGGGTGTGTCGGTGGTCACGGCTCGGCTCGGGTCCCTCTCTCCCGGGACACACAGGTCTGATCCGTCCGGAAAGCGGCTGCAGTTGAACATCTCCGGCCACGGGAAGCCGAACGCGCTCATGACGGGCAGACATGCGTCCCGCACGGCCTCGCACAGACTCCGACACGGGCGCACCGGTGCCGCGAGCTCCGGTAAACACACGGGCGCGAAGAGCGCGCACAGGAACCTGCGAGCGTCCGGATGACAGTGTTTCCCGAGCAGCGGCGTCCACGCGGCGGACTGTTGTTGCGCTTCTCTCGGGCTCTCGTGGCCCAGCAGGTTCGGCAGCCGCATCTCCCGGTAACCGATACCGGAGCACAAGTGCATCGTGTTGGGCACCGGTTTACATACGGAGCGCGCGGGGGTGGAGACCAGAGCATCACCTTCATCAGCTCTGGACCGACACACAACAGACAACATCAACACACAAACACACAGAGAATACACAACATACACCATCCTGAAGACACGCGTGTTCTGAACCGAGTGTGTGTGTGTGTGTGTGTGTGTGTGTGTGTGTGTGTGTGTGTGTGTGTGTGTGTGAGGGGGGAGTCTCGTTTACATCCTGTCTGTCTGTGAATGAAATGCAGGAGTTTTATTGGCGGCAGTAAAGCGGCTCTGAGGCGTCGCAGTGTGTGTTTGAAGGTTCCTGCACAAAGGGGTTTTATTGCTTTATTCACACTTTTATAATGAATAAAATAAAGCGAGTATCGCTGAAACAAGTGTAATGAATTCACACCTGTGGCTCTTCTTGTCCTCGGGTGCGCTTGACTTGACCTCAAAGTATCGCGAGAGCGAACGAAGGCTCCGCCCCTTAATTATTACAGTTTTTCTCAATTTTTTACACACATTTTCTGAAAGCCTCATATTCTCAGAACTCTACACACAAATCAAAAAACACAAACACAATGGGCAAAACCCCTCAATTCTCCGGCAAAATGAAACTTCACATTCAAAACAATGTTCTTTCTTCTCAAAATGATATTTTGTTTTCAAATGACACACAAACCATCATATGAATAAAGATTTATAAGAACCAGTTGAACACTGATGTGGTCTTTATAAAACACTATAATGAATGTAAAACACTTCTCCATTCATCATAATGACTTTGCTCTTTATTTAAAATGTCTGTACAGGGGGTGTGTGGGGGTAGGGGGTGGGGGTGTTGTTTTGTTGCTTGTTTTGCTAAATATTTGTAATGTATATATATATAGATATATTCTGTACTACAAATATATAGTTTTTATAGTCAGAACACACAAATACACGATAACAAATATATTTTACAGTTTTTCTCGATTGTTTACACACAAATATTGGTACTTGAGACACAATGACCACAACATGTAACTCATTCACCAACCCCCTGAACCAATTCTGCTAAACTACAAGCACAATTCCTGCTTTACACTCACATTGCAGATCTAAAACACACTCTTTTCAAACACTACACACAATTCTCAGGCAGAAAAATCTCTTGTTTTCACAAGGAACACACTGCCATTCAAATATGAACACTGACTCATCACATGTGTAAACACCTGTCACAAACGCCTAAACCCTTCTCCAAGCTATAGAAGACACATGTGGAGATATAACAGCTGATGCTTTTCATGACTGGACTGAGAAACATTGCTTGTGATGTGGATGAGGTGCTGTGGTCAGACCCAAACCCAAGAGAAGATGCATCATAGTTTTTTACTGTAACTGTAAACAGTCAATTCTTCTGTTGTTTTGTATGTACACCACTGTATGTGCAACTTTGCGTTGGGATTTTGTTGGGATGTACACTGTACATTGTTTTCTTCCCGCGTTGTCTTGCTTATGAGGATATTGCTTGTGATGTTGATGAAATTCTCTGGCCAGATCCAGCTAGGTGAAGAGATAATGTATAGTGTGTTTATTGTAGTATTTTCTGTACAATATTGTCAATTTGTTGAGATTATTTTTTGTTTGTTGTTATTTACTGTAATTGTTACTGGATACAGTATTTTACGTTTGTCTGTTGTTTGCTAGCTAACAATGTTATGCACACTACTGCAGAAACATGATAACTGGGACATGTTTTCTTGTGTTTCTCTGTGTTGACTGATATGGAGAGAAATAAATGATATTTTCCTCAGTCTGTAGCATTGGTCTTGTGTAGTCTTTGGTGAATTATTGTATAGTTGCACTTTTGTGTACTTCATTTACAGTACTCTGATCCCTGAGAATTAGACTTGCTAAAAGTGCTTTAGGTTAGCAACAGCAGTGTGTAAATGGTTCAATAAGATTACAGTCATATGAAATGTGTGTGTTTCGTATGGTAACAAAATATTGTTTTTAAAAAGTTGTGGATAGTTTTGAAAAAGCATTCCATTTTTCAAATGATCTGAAGTGTTGTGCTACTTTGGTGTAGTGTTGTATTAATTGTGTGTTTTCAAAATTGTGCTTAAGCAATCGTAAAAAACTGTAATTGTTTTGGCCAACGGCTCGTTTGAGAGACTATTGCCAAGGGTTCAAAGAGACCATCAGAGATGTTTCTGAAGCAGATCATCATCAGGAGATTTTAGAAATGGACACTGAAGACCTGAGAGTGAATCTATCACACCACGACAACATCCAACAGCGGTCATGACCAGACGCCAAACTGCAAGAAATAAAGAGGTTTAACACATTTCCCTTTTCAACTCATTTGTGATTGTAAAGAAAGAAGAAAATGATGGAAGAGGTCCTGTTTCTACTGGTGAATCTGATCATGAGTCATTAAGGTGGTTTAGGGAAACACTGACTCTCCTCGTGAACCCATCAGATAACACATGCGCACATCTCTGGATGTCTCTAGATGGTTTCAGGGTTCAAGGGCAGCTGCTCTGGCGCCTCCTGGGCTTGTTAAAGTGAGACTGACAGTCTTTAAGCATTGTCTTTTCCAGCTTCTTCTCTGTGGGGTGTTTGAGCTGCTGTACATATCTGTCTCTCTTCTCAGTTATTATGGCTACAAATGAACTTTATCTCCATCATAAGAGTCTCCAGAAACATCTGTGGCTTGATCAGATGAACTCACGAGAAGACGAGATGAAGCCTCGGGTGATCTGAATCACACCTCAATCTCTATTTATCACGCCTGACAGATTGATGAAGAACTGTAAACAACTCTTTATTTTTTTTTGCATTTAAAATGTGTGAATTTTTTAACAACAAATACAAATATGTAGTAAAACCCAAACCAAATATTGGAATCGGAATCGACTTGAAAAAAGTCTGAATCGAAAGCACGTGTTTTTTTGTTTTTTTATTCATGCATTCATTTTTAAGCATTATACTTATAATTAGCCACAATAAAATAAAGTAACAAAAATAGCAATCGACACAAGAGTTGTTCCTGAACTTCAAGATCGTGTTGATCACAGTTCTGCTCATGTGGCTTCTGGTCAAACAATATCAGGACTCATGAAGAGCTTCTGTTTCACTGTGAACATCATGTGATGCTGAACGACAGACGATGTGAGATGACCATGATGATGTTTCTGCAGAAGATCAGAGCAGAACCCAAAGGGATGTCTGCTGACATTCTGCCCTACGGATTTAAACAGTGTTTAATCATTTATTATATTGCTATAAAAGTTGAATATATAAATATTTTATTATATATTACTTTTTCATTTTAGTGCGTCAACTTCACCTTATTTCAGTTAAATTGCAAACATTTCTCATATTTGTTTGCGTGTTCCTCCAATAATATTGAGTCCTAAACTTGATTTGAATGAACGGAGGTGTTTTACTGGTTTATTTAACAGCGATCACAGCAGAAGTTCAGAGATTCTAAACAGCAGTAACTGAGCATCAAGCATACAACATTGAAATGTGTTTTGTGGATCCATACGGTTCAGTTCAGTGTGTTTTCCAAGGGTCTCTGTACATGTTAAAGCTCAACACCTGACAGTGAAACTCTGTGAGAGCGCGTGGCATTGGTGCCACCTCCTGCCATTCTGAGCGCCCGCTGTCATACACCTGCACTTCATCTGTGATCTCATCAGGAGAATAATCTCCACCCAAAATATAGATCTTATCCCGTACCCCGATGGCACCGGCGTTAAAACCCGCACACTCGAACGAGCCCTTGCCCTTCCACAAGCACGTGTCTGGACAGAAACTCAACACTTTATATGTGGACAGATCACACAAATATAAAGTCTCGTTGATGGAAACGGCCTTCGCCAGTGTGGCGTGACCAAACTCTGCCACCAGCTGACACCACTGATCCGTCACCGCATCGTAGCGGAAAAAACAGTCCAGAGACGGATTAAAGGCCTCTGTAATCTCCACCTCAGATCCGAGGGCGTATATGATGTTCCCGCAAGCGCTCACCTCAGGAAAGTAGATTCCTTTGGGTAAAGGACTGACGCTCTTCCACTCACGTCTCAGAGGATCGAGGTACTCCACGTCCCGTAGACTACAAAGGCCACTGGGGCCACAAGTTTTCCCGCCGATGACGTAGATGCCACGCAGAGCGCTGATGGATGCGTGCATGGTTCGAGAGTGTCTCATGGGAGGGGCCGGCGTGACGGTGCTCGACACGGGACAGTAGCACCAGACTTCATCCGTAGCGTCGTGATGAGGCTCAGCGATGTGCAGACGAATGGTACGACGACAGCTACCACGACATCCTCCACTTACAAAGAGCTTCTCTGCAAAACTGCTGAGAGCTGATCCAGCCAGATCCGAGAGGCGCGCAACGTTCTGTGCCAGTTCCATCCAGCGGTCCGCGCTGATGTCATAGCAAAAAGCATGACGCCTCTCTCCGCTCTCCTCTGTTTTATGGACGTAAATGTAGCTGGATGTGGTGGAAGGACGAGCGTCTCCAAACAACCCGCTGAACTCTTGAACGCGTCCCACTGCATCTCTCACTGGACAACGGCAGCGTTCATCACTGGACAACAGCACCTCCGAGCGAGCGGCGTGCTCCAGGACAGCGCGAGGGAGATGATGTAGACGGACCTGTGACAAGAGCTCCGGCAGCAGACTCTTACGCGTCTGCAGGTCGTGTTGAGTCCACCGCAGGAGAGCGTGCAGCACACTTTCCTCATCTGGAACATTGAGGCCGTCAGAGGACAGGCAACGTCCCAGGACCCGCGCTGGCATCTCCAGGAAGTCCGCTCGGGAGGACAGCCTGTGAAAGTTCCGCGTGACAAACTCTGCCGAGCAGTGCAGGAGGCGTGGCGATCCGTAACCCTCGGCGAGCGCTAACAGCTGCAGACAGTTGGAGAGGTCGAGGCTTTGGATCAAGAAGTCGCTGCAGGCGCGTGAGAGGAAACCCACCTTAAAAATCAAAGAGATCTCTGCGAATCAACTTGAATACAATGCTGTTATATAACGTCTGTTGAAATCATCCTGTGACTCACCTGCAGGAAGAAGGCCAGCTGAAACATCACGTCCACATTATCTTCTCTGATTTCTATCTCACCGGAGTACGCATAGTCCACGAATGTGTGGATGGCAGATGCCGGGAGGTCACTGAGGGTCACTGAACCATCATCCCGTTCTCTCATGTCCAGCTGAAACATTGCCCTGTACACACACACAAATTCAAATCATTTTAATACCAAATGGAATAAGTAAGGGATAATATACACACACCTCCAGCCAATCAGAATGGAGTATTCAAACAGACCATGGTCTAAATAAATGCATTCAATGCACCAGTTGAATGTCATAATGTTTGCGTGTCACCTAAAGAAGTCGCTGCACGCGGCGAGGACACAGCGATGACACGGGATCGTCTCGCCCTGCACACGAATGCTGAAGTCAAACAGCATGTTTTGCTCTCTGAAGGTTTGGAGAACAGAGATGAGCTGCTGCCCGTGAGTGTCAGACACCAGAGACAGAGACCGGCCCTCCATCATCAGCACCACACCTGCTGAAAACAAGTGTTCAAGCCTCCATCTGCATCACTTCACTACACTTCAGTCTGATTCATATTCGTTAGGATTCATTTATACTAGAGGAAGAGTAACAGATCGGACCTGAGACATCAGACAGACATTCAAACGCTGTTTGCGTTGCTCACGTCAATCAAATCACACGCAGATTTTGACTGACACATCCTTTACAATAACGAGTGTGAACCTCGACATTCGCATTTGATGCGCGAGAGATAAAACACTCACGCGCTTCAGCACCTGGACAGCGCTCCTCTTCGCTGCACGTGCGCGCCGCCTGGAACGCGTCATGACGTCACGGCTTAAAGGAGCCCCATGTAAAAGGTTCCTGATCAACGACAAACCGAATATATTCTGAATATATTCTTTCTCGTTAACAACATCTCTGTGTCCATGGGAAACGTTTTGGGGTTTGAAATGTTTCATTTCAAAATTCGATTTGATTTTAAAGGGGTCATATGACGCGGATATTACCGTTTGTTTTAGATGTAATGTAATGTGTAAACACGATTTAAGGTTTGAAAACGCTGTATTTTCCACATACTGTGCATGTTTTGTATCTCCTCTTTGCTCCGCCTCTCTGAAACACAAAGCTCATGGCTCTGAACAGCGAGGTGTGCTATGATTGGCCAGTTCACCAGTGCGTAGTGATTGGTTGAATACTGCAACGGAAACGTAACGGCTCTTACCATATTTGGAACATCTGGTTCTTCTTTAAATGTACTGACAGGTACGCCCACCTTACTTGTGTTTACATGTGGGCGGACTTAGTCAAATCATACCACGAACTGATGTAGATTTGTGGGGGTGTGGCTACACGAGGCGTTTCGGGCAGGTCTGGGTGAGCATTCGCTTTTAGATAGAATGTTCTGATAATTTCATTTTTGGCATTTTACGTGTCTAATACATGCATGAGCAACTTATAAAACACCAAAGACACAGATAAACACGTATTCGCGCCATAAGATCCTTAAAAGGTTTAGATAACTGCAATACAACATACTGAGAGTACATGCGCACAGTTTTAATCCTAACAAAAACACAAAATATCCAGATGACAATGAAGTCACATAAGTCTGATGAGTGATTTTGATGATGAACAAGAAAGTCATGACTCTGTGTCTCTTTTATTAAAATGACTTTATTGCAAATTTCAATGAAGGGGAAAATCAGGAAACGTGTGCATGTGTGTTACTGTGATGTCGCCATGATGCTGGATACACCTGTCAACACAAGAGAACATCATTCAATATTTCAACAGCACTAAAGACAAACGTGAGGCGTCAGACATTCACAGACAGAGACTCACTCTCAAAGTCGATTTTCTCCACTATGTTCTTGGGTTTGACACTTTCCTCCTGGTTATGAATGAATATCTGTCCGTCCTCATTCTCCGTCCAGCCGTATTTATTCATCCAAACCTTCACCTGCGTGTCTGTGAAGAGAATCACATTCTCACTACTGTATTCACACAATCAAGAGTGATCTGGTGTGCAGACTCTCACCCAGAGGATCTCCCAACATCTCAGCCAGAAGTCGGTACTCAATGTTCTGATATGTGATTCCCACCACGTGACAGATGACTAAAAACAGACAGAGCAAACATGTCCAAATATATCACAATTCCAAAATAAACACATACTGTATGCTGATGTCAAAATTAACAATTTTGGTTCACTAACTTGCTTGCCATCTAAGAACAGCCCAAGTCAACAGAAGACACCCCATAACTCTGGGTTCATTCTAAGTCTACAGTACATTTAACAACTCTTAATTTCTGTAAAACAAGACTATTTTTTCATGCATATGTAAGAGCCAAAGCGCTCAGTAAAAATGATGGTTTGGTGATCCAATATCACTCACACTTTCGCACAGATTCTTCAAATCCTGTGATTCCATCAATCAGATCTCTGTTCTCCTCCAGACTGGCCTGAAAAACCCCACATACAGTGTAAACTTCATCTCAAATATATACCTAGAAGCTGCGAGTGCATGTCTGTGTGTGTAAGTTTACCCAGAAGCTCTGGAAGTGACACGTCTCCAGCAGGTTACCGAGATATAGGATCTGTCTTATCGGACGTTCCTCTTGCTGCGACACCGTAGTCAAGGAAACGGCAGGAATCTCATGACTGACAAACATCAATTCTGACAACACGAAGGTAATACTTTCACAAATCAAGCCAAACATTACCAACAAGAGCTGTTTTCTGTGGTAACATGGACTAAACAACATCTGAGATGAGCCTGTTGTCATCATTCTGAGCTGGAGGTCAAAAGTTCTCTAAAAGGATACGTGGGTCTGGTCTATCATACACTTGCACAGTGTGAAGTCTGTGTGAGGCAGGTTGGTCAGAGCCTTGAGCAGAATCTGTGCTGCCACTGTGGTCTGGAAGTATGGTGGATTAAACTGGTACCTGACAATACACACACACACAACACAACACACAACACACAATAGCGGTTCATATCATTTTAGTTATTATTTAATTCATTGTTTATTTTACAGGGACAATGCAGAATAACGGTACAGATGCTTTACATAGAGAGTTCTAGCCGGTGGCTAGTTTGCAGTCCCTGTTTAGGCTTTTTTAACCCTAACCCGAAATACAATCAAAATAAACAAGTAAACTAGGCATACACGATAAATGATCGGCCACATCGGTATCGGCTGTTAAATTGTCATTTTTAATGTTATTGGCGATAATAAAATTGAGGCAGATATAGCCGATAAATCATAAATAATTTCCTTCAGCTGCTCTAAGTTATAATCCAGTACAGTTGTGTCTTTCTGTCGTGATCTTTCACTTACTGATATTAGCAAAACATTATTGATGTAGATTCAGTATGTAGATATTTATGAATGTGTACATTATAGGAACAAAAGCATATTGTTTGAATCAGACTGCTGTCTGAATGCTTTCTGTCTTGAGACCCGTTAGACATTTTTCTGGGTTGCTCTGGAAGAACATCTATGATTTGTTTATTAAATAAAAAATAACAGAAATGTTTGAAGGTCAAATAATGTTTAACTGGTATAAATTAGGCTTGGTTCATGATTTTCAGGGGATAAGAGAGATCTAACGGCACCTTGTTTTCTGCAGTCAGTGTTTTCATATAAAAGCAGTTGTCCACTTTTTGCCTTTTGTTTCAGTCTTAGGAAATGTTATATTAATATCTAGATTCTGTATATCGGCTAATGTATCTGTCATCGGCCAAAATGGACATATCAGAGCCCTAAAGAAAACATCAATGTTCGCACACCTGCTTTTGTTTGAATCCTTTTCGTGACGGTTCTTAGAAAGCATTTTCAATTCAACTAGCACATATGTTTAAGCGGTTAACAGCTGATATTCTACATCCATCTATACTGATAGAACCCTAAAGATGCTGAAAGAGTCCACTCACTGAACAGCTAGTGAGATGTGATATATGAACACACGTGTGTAAAAGCACACTCACAGTTTGAGGACAGCCAGGTTAGCCTCCAGGTCATACGCGTTCTCTCGCGCTTGTGTGTCCACATATCGCTCCAGTGTGGCCAGATTCTCTGGATTATACCTGCAGATACAACACCACTCATTGATTTAAAGCTCTTAAGACGACACATAAACATGTGCTGTGATGACGACAGACCAGAATGACTGTTTATGAATTCAGTGTGTTTGATTCATCATCTTTAACGAGAACTAACCTGTCGATTCCTCGCAGCAGTTTGCCCACGTTGGCTCTCATTTGCTCAAACGTCGTAGCCATGATTCTAGATCAGAGTTTATCTTATTTCTTTATTATTATTGTTGTTTCGTCTTCATATATGTTTTAGTTTATTTTGCAGTCGCTTCGGTCTTCAGCAGCGCAACGGTAGCGCGTGCAAGCGGCGAAAGGACTGACGTCGATGGTCACGTGACTCACGAGTGTACCCGGGTTCTGTGAGCGCCACCGTGTGTGGGGGCGGAGTTATTAAAAGCGGATTTCGATTTTACATCAAACAAATTCAAACTTTTAATGTTTCACTGTGACGGTTTTATCGTTCATATACACATTCCAAACATACTCGATATCAAAAGAACAAACCTTAAGAAATAGAGCCCATGGAAACCAAATAAATGCATTGCATTAAAGGGACAGTTCGACTGTTCTGTTAAACACAAATATTTGGAAGAATGTCAGCAATGTTCAGTTAAACAAACACCAGTTCTGGGGCTCATTTGACTAGCATTGAAGCTTTCCTACTATGGTAGTCTATGACGTACCGGAACTGAAAATGATCAACATTCTTCATCAGAACAAACTCATTTATAGAGATGACATGATGACAGAATTTCCATTTTGGGGCGAATTATACTTTTTAGTATGTAACAAATAAACAGATGCTTGCTTTATTGTATACGCCTAAAAATCGCTGTTTTAAGCATCTTTTCATTAAAAGAAACTAAAATCTCACAAAACAGTGTGCGACATCCATTTATTATGTTATAGGAGAAATTTCAAATTACAAAGATCATCTTATTTAAACACCTGAATGTTCTGTAGTCAAACTCTTATTAAAGAATAATAGTCAAATATCAAGCAGGATTACACATCTGCCCAAGGAATCACATCAGCGTTAAGATGTGAACAGAAAAGACTTCTCTTCTTTATTTTTATCATGTACACAAAATTAAACTGAAGAACATCATCAAGTCAACAAATGTATTTATTTAAGCAGAAGACTTTCCTATCAAAAGACCCAATGAACAGGTGGATCATGTCATTCCCTGGAGAACAGAATCATGGGTAATATCCCTTTACACACATTTAATCTGAAATTTATCCTTTAGAAAACAAAAATAATTTTGAAATGTAAAAATTCTTTATAGGAATCTCAACCTCTTTAATTTTTTCTTCAAAAATATGCTCTAGATCTATGAAACAAGCTTATATGAATGTATTTAAAAAAAGAAACAGACATTAATAATTAAAGTTATTCTTAAAATAGCAATAATACACATTTGCTGGAGAGATGCTCGGACTCTGACCGACAGCCCCAAACACAGACACACGTTCATCAGGGCGCCATTCATGTTCATGTGGGATCCTGGGATGGATCAGGGCTCTCCTAGCACCCTGCGCAAGTTTTTAACCTCTAAACGCAGACATCAGCCCTGACCTCTGACCCCGTCTGCAATCTGTTTCAATCGAGACACATGGGCAAAGAGTGTGTGTGTGTGTTTGAGGCTGATCAGGTACAGGCTGGTACATGCAAACAAGAAGTACCTTAATAGTCTGCTGCCAAAAAACAAAAACAACCACATACGTCAGACCCCACTACCATGACTAATGCGCTAAAACTACCAACGAACATTAAGAGAGAAAAAGAGAGACACAAAGAGTGGGAGAAAGAGACTGAAGTCTAAGCACGTTCTCCGCGGATGCGGCGTGCCAGCTGGATGTCTTTGGGCATGATGGTCACACGTTTGGCGTGGATAGCGCACAGGTTAGTGTCCTCAAACAGACCCACCAGGTACGCCTCACTGGCCTCCTGCAAACACACACGATCAATAACAAGACGCAGTGATCAGGATGTATCACCATTATCCCCTCAGTGTGTGTGAACGCACCTGCAGTGCACCGATGGCAGCGCTCTGAAACCTCAGATCGGTTTTAAAGTCCTGGGCGATTTCACGGACCAGACGCTGGAACGGAAGCTTGCGAATCAACAGCTCAGTGGACTTCTGGTAGCGACGGATCTCACGCAGAGCAACAGTACCGGGCCTAAACACACACACACACACACACACACACAGAAGACAGTGAGATGAATTGCGAGTCAACATGAAGAAAAACAGAGTAATGCTTCATCATCACCTGTAGCGATGGGGCTTCTTGACTCCTCCAGTGGAGGGAGCGCTCTTACGGGCAGCTTTAGTCGCTAGCTGCTTACGAGGGGCTTTTCCTCCGGTGGATTTACGGGCGGTCTGCTTAGTACGGGCCATACTGACACACTATTACCTAAACACACACACACACACGTTACACACATGATACAGAGACACACACTCATGATTACATATGAAAATATTTCCAAATTGAGCCGTGTTCAAAGCATAATCAACCACATACTGGACAATGATCACAGAAGTACTAACACCGTGATAAAAGGCAACACATGAAATAAAATTGAGCCCAGACAAAAATAAAATTCAAGAAAAAACAGTTCAGAAATGATATATTATTGTCATATACACAAGAGCACGAGCAGGCGGCGTGATTACATCAGAGATGATGTAATACAGAGGGTTCTCTGCGCGGGCCACGCCCCCTCAGCCGCCATCATGGCGCCCGTTTGACACGGACATGGAACTGAGCGCGAACACCAAGAAACTAACCATAAAACTTCGACATTTTCCCCACGACTGACTCGACTGTTCTTGAAAATGACACTCGGATTATACACACGACATCCCGCGGACTCAAGATCTCGTGTTTAAAGCAGGAATTGGGGCGTCTTCGTGGGTTTTCGTTGTTTGTGAATGATCGCTCTGTTTTGGAGTGATTCTGTAGCTCGCGCGACTGAACTGCTTCAGTATTTCACAGACGCAAACATAAAGGCGCTCAAATTCACGCGAATAACAACAAAACACGCGTGTCCCTGCTTAAATGCCCACTAAGCAACACGTTTATATTCAATGTGATGTGAAAGGTCTTACCTGTGCGGAAATGCAGTTTCAAAAAGTGTTTTGATTTCAGCTACGCTGTTATTTACCGTCTCTCGCGCACAATGGGAGCGGAAATGCGCAAGGCAGCTGCTCCCATAATGCACCGCGGCGCATGGCGCCGGTATAAAATACAGTTTTAGTGATTCGCAACCGTTATAGACGTTTTAGAAACATATTCCACACATTATACGACAGAACAGTTATGGTATAGACAACAAGGTATTATGTTGTTACTCTCATAAATACTAAGGCACTGAATGCTTGTCGTATTTATTTATCATGGTCTTTACAATTTACTCCAAATAATACCATACGATCAGCGGGAGTCTTGTAGAAGTATACAAAAGCATCTATTATGAAGTGTTCACTGCTCCTGGAAGCAGCCAGACTCTGGTGAAAATAGGACCATGGGTTTATTACAAGTAAACATCATTACATTTGTATTACCAGAGTTTTTCTACCGGTCACTGTGGTAAGATCGTAGTAAGTTTGTGCTCACTGTGATTTTGAAAACGTTCATAAAACAAATTACATTTACAACATGTAGTTTAATCATTTAAAAGCTACTGAAAACTCAAAGAAATTCTCATGTTCTTTTATCATGGATATGCATCTTTTCTTCAATATTAACAACCCAGGAAATGACAGTGTGTAGTTTAACACCTCTTTATTGTTCCTTATTTGTGTAGTACAAAGAAAACAATCACTTTGTGATAAAAACTATGATGAATGTAGAAAAATCCTGAGTGTCTGCCAAATTTTTCACAAATAGACTGATGACTATTATCAAATGGTACAAAACAGGTACAGTCTGTTGCTACATATGCTTAAGAACACAATTTATCCAAAGAACACAAATACAAAATCATGCCCTCCAAGCTATGTGTAAAGAACATTCAGAACACAATCCCAGAACGCATCACTGAAATTATACACACATCTGCCAATCTGTGTATTAAAAAATAATGAAAAACCACACACACAAGACTCAATACAGATTCAAAACAAATGCGTGAAATATCCAGAGAGGAAAATGAGAAGGTTAGCACCTAAAATGATGGTGAACAGTCTTGACTTCTTTTTTCATGATTTAGATTTGAACGTGTCGAGACGTCACAGTGCGAGATCTGCATTAAGTGTTGAATCAGCACCTCCGGTCCTGTAGTTTAGTTTATTAGTATCCTGAGGGCAGACACATGTCCGAGAGTACAAAGGCAACACAAACACAAACATAGAAAGATCACTCACAATATCTGACACTCCAATAAAAAAATAACCAAATAAAGATGAAGAAAACGTGCAGACAAGAAGAAGAGACTGAAGTCTAAGCACGTTCTCCACGGATGCGGCGTGCCAGCTGGATGTCTTTGGGCATGATGGTCACACGTTTGGCGTGGATAGCGCACAGGTTAGTGTCCTCAAACAGACCCACCAGGTACGCCTCACTGGCCTCCTGCAAACACACACGATCAATAACAAGACTCAGTGAATCAGAGTGTATCACCAATATCCCCTCAGTGTGTGTGAACGCACCTGCAGTGCACCGATGGCAGCGCTCTGAAACCTCAGATCGGTTTTAAAGTCCTGGGCGATTTCACGGACCAGACGCTGGAACGGAAGCTTGCGAATCAACAGCTCAGTGGACTTCTGGTAGCGACGGATCTCACGCAGAGCAACAGTACCGGGCCTAACCACACACACACACACACACACACACACACAGAAGACAGTGAGATGAATTGCGAGTCAACATGAAGAAAAACAGAGTAATGCTTCATCATCACCTGTAGCGATGGGGCTTCTTGACTCCTCCAGTGGAGGGAGCGCTCTTACGGGCAGCTTTAGTCGCTAGCTGCTTACGAGGGGCTTTTCCTCCGGTGGATTTACGGGCGGTCTGCTTAGTACGGGCCATACTGACACACTATCACCTAAACACATACACACACACGTTACACACATGATACAGAGACACATGCACGTACTAAAAAGGTAGAGGGGTTATACAGTGATGTTTTAGATAATTATATTATTGTCCTTTGTTGTAAATGATAACCAACCATATTTACAGCCCGTGGTATTTCACAGGAAAATATACAACAAATAAGCGCCTGTCGTTTCATGGTACATTTTCTTGTAATATTAACTATATTCAAATAACAATCTGGATAGATCTGATTCTCACATATCAGGCAGTACAATCCTACAATCAGAACAGCTCACTAGGTTTACACTGTTATCATTTTAAGCTTCGGGATATAATGTCAAATTCTCTCGTTTACGTGAATGACATTCAACAGAGTCGAGTCAAGACATGTCAATCATCATGTTCTCAGCCTATAAACGACAATAACACAAACGGGGCCGTAAGTTCAGTCAAGGTGGACCAATCGGCGCGCAGCCTGCAGCCTAGGCCCCGCCTCCAACCAGATGACATAATGGCTGCTGCTCGGAGATTTGAGAGAAGAGACAAAATATCATTTTAACGAGCGACGCGAAAACAACACGATTACAAACGTTAATCGAACTACAGGGGTCACATACAGCTGCACAACATATTAACGCTCCATTCTAGTGAGTGTTTGTGCACATTACTGAGGTTAAAACGATAAGAATGAGTTAAAATGATCGAAGAGAGAAGAGACTGAGCGCGACTGTTCGCCGTTTCAGCTCGAGACGCTTCTGCGAATCACTCATTTTACGACACGATGTTTGTAACATTCATGACAACAGTGAACACGATGATTTTATCGCGTGTGTTAGACAGAACGCGTGAGAGAGGACGACTCACCTGTCGAGTGTTTACAGAGATTTGATTATTCTCTCCGCAGCGGCGGGTTTATTGAGCCTGAAGAGACTTTGTGGTGAAATGGCTGACAGTTTCCCGTCATGCACCGCGGCTCCTTCACATGAGTACGAGTCGCTTCCTGTTCAAGACGAATGTGGTTTATTAGGAATCAAAATGGTCTTAATTGAGTTTTTTTAATTGATGTCGGTGAATCCGTTTTTAGCTTTTCACGAAATCATTTCTAAAATTAAAGCCCCACTGAAATTCAATATGACGATGCTTATTTTTTTCATATAATAGAACAAATAGTTTGGCAATGTGGGTCGTTCTCTTTTTAAATTCGTGTGGCCTCATAATCTTTAGTTACAATCTGAAAAAGCACTTCCACCCTTTAACGACAATCCATTTTAGATTACGTATGTCGTCCGTTAACTCCTCCCCTTCAACTGTCAGCCTGCTGGCAGTCTATTACAAAATGCTATGGCTGTTTTTATACATCCAATGAAATCCCAGAGGAAGACGGAGGCCACGCCTACCTTTTTTTCTTTTTTGGAAATTCCATTTCACTCGGAATGCGTCAAAATGCGGAAGTAAAAACGATTGTAACTTCCGGTTCGCTAGGACTTGAACATTAAACAGTGGCTGTTTTCTAGTTGAAATAGGATTTTTTTCATAACAGGGAAAAGATGATGTTGATACAAAAGGCAATTTTTGTGACAGTTTTTGATAACTTCATTTATTCTGGCACCGCCCATTCATGAGACCCCTTGGTGAAAATGTGATTTTATTGTTGAGAATATTGATGATTATTTTGTCGTCTCTTGCAAACGTTTGCTGTTTCTGTCTCTTGAAACAACACAAGAGCAAACATAGCCATGTTTATATGATCACATTGTTTAGTTTTATAATCATAAATATTCATAAATCAAGCTTCCTCTTGTGCGTCAGTCTTGCTTTAATTGTGTCATGACTTATATTTCATTTGAACAAGTATACACAAGCAAAGTTTAAGTGTTTTTTTAGTTCAAGTAGTAAGTATTCTGCTTTTAGTATACTTTGAATTGGGCCACTTTGTAGTTCAAATACTGAAAGTGTGTTTCATATCAAGTTTTCAGTACACGTAAGGAATCAGTTTGTATGGGACTCTTCTGCAGTATTCTCTCCAGGCACCTCCGTGTTTCTTCACACAAGATTCTTCAATCTCATTGGCTCGTTTTCTCAGTAAATTTAAACACTGTAATGCTGGCAGATATGGCAGAACGCTGCTGAATCCTGCAGGTCAAACACAAGAGCGTGTGACTCACTAAAGTGAGAAAACAACGACAATCACATGCTCTTATTCTATTCATCCGTACCACAGGGGAGACACCAGGCAAACATCATCACAATGTCTCCTAAGTAATTCGGGTGTCTGACCCAACCGAACCACCCGGACACCAGCAGACTCTGACCCGATGGACTTCTGATCGTCTCTAGAGCTTTAAAAGAAGACAAAAGTATCAACCGCTGCTACAACACGTGTGTGGGAAAAACATGCATGATGCCAGATTCAATATCAGTCAGCAGATCAACGGCTGGATGTGTTTACACAAAAACATCTGTGTTTAATACATGAGAGATTTATGAGAAAGAAAAGTGAGAAGATGTAATACACACAGGAGTAGCTGGAGTCATGTGGATTTCTGCGAAAACCGTCTTTCTGCTCATTGGACATATAGTAGATCAGGAACCCAATACCTGATCAAGAGAAGACAGGTGTTCAAACACTATCTTCCTGTCTGAGGATTCACATATCTGTATTCTCTACTGCGCCTCACTGATGAAGATGATTGTGTCACGCTTGTGTAGAGTGTGTGTGTGTGTGTGTGTATCTCAAACATCAGGTCATGAAGATTCTTCTCACCGAACAGCAGACAGATGAACACAGCTGACAGGTGATGGATGTTATTGGGCTTTTGAAGAAGAAAGTAAACGGGTAAACTGGAGAAGAACGGGATCCAGATATACTCGCCCAAAATCATTATGAACCCGATCGGCTCCTCTGTAAACTCTTTAGTTGTTAATATAGTCGCCTGCAGAAACACACAAATGCAACTTCATTCACAGGCAGCAGATGTTCATTCAATTTCGTTCACTAGCGTTAGGATTCAATAACTGCGTTATGGATGACATTTTGCATTATGGACGTGACACAAAACACTCAAGGAATGGATTTGTTACCAGTATACTGAACCATTTGTTTCGATTTTGTTTATATATCTACACTTTACATTAAGGTTCCCTACATAGAGCGTTTATAAACGTGTTCATTAATGATTGATAAGTCCTTTTCAAATGCATTATAAAGCAGTTATAACTGCATAAACAAAAAGAGGGATTCTAACGAGATACCTGCCAAATAGTGAGCCATGTTAAACTCACATGTTATAAATGCTTAATAAATGTATTTAGCATATTCAGAGATTCATTATTATCTTGATGTTGTTTGCAATATAGGCTTTCAGATGGGAGATTCTTAAAAATGTTTGTGTTTGAAGTTGTGAATGAATACTTCATAGGCTTCCACCTTTCTTTAAAGTGCACTTTCATGGGATAAAGTAATATATTCTAAATATATGACTCACATCAGAGATGCAGCCTTGTGAGCAAGTATTATGTTTCTACACTAAATAATAAATAAATATTTTCAGTTTTTTATTAAATATTGGAAGTAATTGAATCATTAATAAAACATCATAAACAAACAAGTTTACGACTACCTTTGTGCATTTAGTATTAAAAAGTGATCAAGAGTTTGATGAATTTCTCTTGGTAAGCAAAAAAAACTGCGTTGGATAAGCATCATGATCTGAAGGCATTCTGTAGAGCACCATAAAACATTCAGAATCGGATCAAGTAAGCAACATGGTTTGAAAAGTGACATAATATATGAAATATACAATAATAAGAACCAACATAACAGCCTTGAGTCTCCAGTCTAACAGCCTATTTTGTAAATAAATAATGAATCAATACATGTAGTTAAACATGGCTCACTATTTGGCAGGTATTTCATTAGAATCCTTTTTTATTTACGCAGTTATGACTGCTTAATAATGCATTTGAAAATTACTTATTCATCATTAACGAACACATTTACAAATGCTTTATAAAGGGAACTTTAAAGTAAAGTGTTACCACTTAAATGTGATTTATTTTCTTTCGTGACACTCTTGTAATCTCTCTCTGACCTCATCGATGACGAAGTCCAGTATGTAAATGAGATGAAAGACAATGACAAGCAGCAGAGAGAGAGAGAGCGAGTCCTTCATCTCTAAAGCTGTCAGCAGATAGATCACATCCATCACGGCCTGCCAGACATGAACACATCATCATCATCATCATCATCATCGTGTGTATGTGCATGTTAAGGCACGCAGAGAAGAAGGGTTTACACAGACAGACTCACCCAACCGATGAATCCAATCCTGACCATAACAAACTGCTTCACGTCGATATCGCCCACACAAGGGTCCATGATGTGACCCAGAATAAAACTCAACATGGGCATTCCTGTATTGAAGATAACATGAGTTCCATATGAACTCACTGACATAAAACATCTGATGTGGAGTGTAAAGGCACACACACACACAAACACACGCAGACCTACATACACAGAAACACACATACACACACAGACACACACACGCGCAGATACATACCCACATACACACAGACACACACACACACACACACACACACACACACACTTGGACCTACATACACAGATACACACACGCGCAGATACATACCCACACACACACAGACACACACATACACAGAAACACACATACACACACACACACACACACACACACACACACACACACACACACACACACACACACACACACACACATACACACAGACCACACATACACAGATACACACACGCGCAGATACATACCCACATACACACAGACTCACACATTCACACACACACACACACACACACACACACACACACACTTGGACCTACATACACAGATACACACAGATCAGTGCAAACACACACACACGCAGATACATAGCCACACACACATTGACAGACACACACACACACACACACTTGGACACACACACACACACACACACACACACACACACTTGCAGACCTACATACACAGATACACACACAGTCAACACACACACACGTGCAGATACACACACACACACACATGAACACACACACACACACACACACACACACACACACACACACACGCACACACACACACACACACGCAGATACATACCACACACACACGCAGACACACACACACACACACACACACACAGAAACACACACACACACACACACACACACACACACACGCACACATAGACACAGCTACACACACAAACGCACACAATATAGAAGTGTGTATTGATGGAAAGAGGAAGGTTTGTACCTGTGTTGGTGTACTGTACATGTGTAGAGGTGGATGTTGTGAGTGGGTGCAGGAACAGTATCAGACTGATCAGCAGAGAGACAAAAACACCTGCGCTCACCAACGCAAACAACCGCTGGGTCACAGCACCGGCCCGTATAAACCCACAGAACCACAGACTCAAGACAAGACCCATGGTCAACACGAACGCATGGAGACCTAATGTTACCATCAAAACATTACTCACAGATCACACACAACACCTCCATCTGACGTCTAATCTCTTACCATTGAGTTTATATTTTAATCGCTTTCCATGAATGCTCCTCTTGCCCTCTGTTACCTGTATATGTGAAGAGAAATACATTCAGAGAAACACAATTCATGCATGTGAAAGCACAACATATACCAGTTTCATGCTCATCTAATCTATTTTATATAGTCATACAGTTGAGAAAAACACATTTATTCACTCTCATGTCACATCAAACCTGTGAGAGTTTCTTTCTTCTTCAGAACACATAATAAGATATTTTGAAGAGTGTTGATCATCAAACAACACCATTGACTTCCATTTACGAACACAAAACCACCAAGACATTTCTCAAAAGATCTTCTTTTAAACACAGAGAACGTTCTGGTCTCACCTGTCCTACAGGTAGATAATAGAGCGCCCCCTGCAGGACAGTGTAGAAGAGCACCAGGCACACAGCGGTCCAGTCCCAGATGGGGCTTTGAGCAGAACCCAGCAGAACCCACGGCTCAGACGACACACGACAGCAATCCAACAGAGTTACGAGAGACACTCCCAACAGAAAACACACCAGAACCAGATCTGTCATCATACACACAAACCAACACCTTCTGTGTCTGGATTCATTACGAAATAAATAACGTCTCCTCAACAGCTCACAGTATTGTACGGAGAGACAGACTCACGGATGTTGTTCCATTGACTCTGGACCTTCAGGACATTCTCGTGTCTCAGCTCACGGTTCCTGAGCTCCTGCAGAGATTCAGTCAGAAACAACATCTGCCATCAAATCTACTGTACACAGAAAACAAACTCACCTGAGACTCATGCTCGTGTGTGCTCATCGCGTCCTTTAAAAGAGAGAAGAGGATTTAAATCAACACTCTCACTACTCAGCAGGTTTATAATGCCCTGGATACAAAAAAGCCAGCAGAAGTTGATAAAATAGAGCCTTATTTTCTTTAAATATCGTCCGTTATTGCCTCTATTTGAAATGTAAGCCTAATTTCTAATACCATACCAAACCAGTGGAAATCGGCAATAAGTTATTCCACTATTAAAAGTGGATGATCTTTACTTAATATCCTAATGGTTTTTAGCATTAAGGAAAATTTGGTAATTTTGACCCATAGGGTACGATGTATTTTAGCTCATCAGAAAACATTTAACATGTTACTCAAAAGCAGAAGCACGGGAACATTTGTACACAGAAAAAAACACAAGTGTTAAAAAAGGTCAAATTAACACTCACAGTGTATATATAAACCACAATAAAGTAGATACAATGGCAAATTTGGCTGTGTACAAATGATCCAGTGCTACTGGTTTTGAGTATCATGTTAGATGTTTTCTGATGAGTCCAAAATACCAATTTTTCATGAGGATATTAAATAAAGATCATGTTCCATTAAGATATTTTGTAAATTATACCGCAAACTACTAAATTAAAGTAATATGTTATGCTAAGGACTTCATTTGGACAACGTTAAAGGTGATTTGCTCAATATCCAGATTTTCTTTGCACCCTCAGATATTGTCCTATTCAAACATCACAGCTCAGATTATGTCAAAATCTCAATTTGGAAGATTGAGCCTTAAGACTGGTTTTGTCGTCCAGGGTCACATTTATAAGCAGAATATGAACCCTAAACATCGACATCATGACCTTGTGTACATAAAGAGAGAGAGACATCAAGTGACTGCATGTTTGAATATTGACAATATCTTTTGTAATCAAATGTAATTTTTTTATATTGTAATAGTTTTACTAGTGCAAACCGAATACAAGCGTCTGTACAGTGAAGAAAGGTAAAAGTCTTACCAGAGCGTCTAAGTGAAGAAGACAGAAGTGAAGATCTTCTTGAGGTGTTCTCCGAGAAGACATTTATACTTCAGCTCTTACCTCACACAGATGATGTGTTGCGTGCGTCTCTGTCGAATGAAACGTGCAATAACCGACATGTGTGTGTTTAATACACCCCAGAGACAATATAACACAAATTACATAAAACTATTGAATAGAGATGAATTATAAAGTTAAAACACATTTCTGTTGCAGCCATTAACAAAACTAACTATATATGAAGACTTTATTTCCAAATAGAGATACATTTTCCAAAATGATATGTTTTCATTGTGCTTTCCAATGAATATAAATCAAACTGCAGTTGGTTTGTTTTGATTTAAGCTGTAATAACTAAAACAATACAGCTAACTTACACAATAAAAACATGATTTTTAATAGATTGTCGTTAACAGCACAACGCGTGTACAAAATGTTTAATTGCAATGGGTTTCCATTGTGGTTTGATCCGGTGTAGACAGGGCGACAGTTGATATAAACAGACAGCAGACTGCAGGAGTATTTCATGTTTTAATTACAGATTCTCATTTATAAACCGGTTATGGTGATCCTGTCGGCGTAAAATAAAAATTAAACACACATACACAGACGCACATAGTGGAAGTTAAATGAAAGCTTTAACCTTCTCCAACATCATCACGTGTATGAGACAGGAAGCTCCTGACAGGAAGTTGAATCATAGAGATACTTCAAGAGCTCTGTTTATGACACAGAGAGAAACGATCCTTCAGCACTGAATGTGTTAAAAACAACAACAAACAAGTTCCAAGTAAACAAATGTATGAAAAACTTTCAACGTCCACTTATTGGTCCACAGCATCTTAAGAGACTAAATACAACACAACCATAAAAAATATAAAACATCTGAAACAAACAAAACAATATACAAGTGATCATGACAAAAGACGTTCAAAGCAATAGCGGATTAAAAAACTGTGTGTGCACAACAGGAATGACACAGATCTCAGATCAGTAGTTTGACTTTCTGAGTACAAACTCTGTATCACAGGTGTGAAGTTGACTTGTGAACAACAGGAGTGTTTATTAACATACAGAGTGCTTGAAGTGAATGATCTGTACATTACTGACCGTAACATTTACACACGTGTTTCTCTTCATGTCAAACGGTAAACACCTTGATTTCGAAGACACTTTGTAGGCGTCACTGATTTGATATTAATTTACACAATATATGCACATGATCCTGTACAAAGATACTAATGCAGGTCTGTGCTAACAGCATCCATCAGCTTTGCATGATTAATATAAACGCTAACAGCATGAATATGTGATGAAACGTCCCGTTCAGCCGTAGCTCAGACCCCATCAAAGCGACCTGGAAATGTGCAAAATGTGGCGAGAGGTGACAGCGGGTGTACGGAGCAGTGCCTCCATGCTACAAGAGTTACCCGAAAACCCAAACACTAAACATTCAGCTGAAAGCAAAACACCTTCTTAGCCGCGCTGACTGCGCTACATCTTTCTGACTATATGTACAATAAAGAACTTCATATATTAACTCTTTCGATTACGCGTTGTCCTCTTCCATCGCGGAGTAGTCAAAATATGTACAATGTGAATCGTCTCAACGATAGAATAAATAAATGCAGAAGAGCTATAAAGTTCCGCTTGCGGTGGTTTGACTCTGGCTGGGTTATACCACCGTCCCACTCGGCGAGTTTCCATTTTGAGCAGGCAACGGTTGAGACGGATGCTGAGAGAATAAAAAACAGAGGTTAAAACATCTGCTTCTGACGAATGTTTCATATAAAGAGCAGGTGTGCACAACATGAAGAGGTGACGACGGACTCACCGCTTTCCCGGGTCGTGCCCAGGTGCAGATGAGTCCCTCCTGACACGCGGTGATGATGCAGTCGTTCATGAAGACCAGAACGGTGAGACGCTCGTGAGCGATTTTCTTACACACCAGCGGCTCCAGCAGCGGCACCTCGTTCATGCGAGGACAAAGCGTGGTGCCCAGAACTTTGGCTCCGTCCAGTCGGTTGGCGCGCGGGGCCACGTTGATCTTATCGTTGCTTTTGCTAATGTTGCCCAGGCTGTGGTAGCGCTTGTGCTCCTTTTCCCCTCCCGCCCCGGATTTGTCCGATTTGCGTTCCTGTAGGGACAGCGTGGCGAAGCGGCCGATGCTGAAGGGGGCACTGCCTACCGTGCCTCCGCCGCCACCACCTGTCCCCCCGCCCTCCGTGGAGCCCTGGCTCTTGGACACGTTGGCGACGGCAGGGTGCGGGAGAGAGTTGGAGCGGGACAGCGAGCGAGGCAGCGGCAGGGGCAGCGTGGATGTCTGCAGGGGGTTGGAGGGATGATGGTGACCCTCGACTCCTCCTCCGGTGCTGCTGAGGGCCGCACCGCCGGTCGACGAGCCAAAGGTGTTGGTGAGGGCGCGGGAGAGTGGCAGACGGGGGTAGAGGACGTCGTCCGTCAGGTCCCACAGACAGAACTGTGTGTCCTGGCCGACGGATCCAAAGCGGTACGACACAGACGAGGCGCCGCCTTTCGAGCTGTGACGTGAGAGGCGGGAGAGCGTGCTGCTGGTGCGAACGCGGCCGAAGTGCAGCGCCCCTTGCTGGAGGTCCTCCTCACTGCCACTGAGCTCCATCGACTCCTCGTCGTCCAGGTTGGTGGTGAAGGGGTCGAAAGCCACGACGTTCACCCAAGACTTGTGGCCGTGACCTCGCGCCACCACGCGGCTCTCTGCGAACGACCACACGGTGACCAGGTCGTCCTCTCCGCCGGTGGCCAGATACTTACCATCCGGGCTCCAAGAGACGCACAGCAGGCCCCCGAAGTAGCTCTTCATCACACCCTGCAACTCCATGGAGTCGAAGTGGAAGACGCGGAGGCAGCCGTCCTGACCGACACAGGCCACGTGCACGCCATCGGGAGAGAAGGAGAACTCGTTCAGGCCGCCCTCGCCGACCACCCAGCGCAGTAAAGGGTTACGGGGCGTCTTGGTTTTGCAGGCGTAGACGGTAAATCCCTCCCCTTGCCGCAGCAGACAGTACTGAGGGACCGTGGTGCCGCACGGGTGCTCGACGTTGTAGAGGTAGAGGTGACCGCTGGCGTGAGACGCCAGGAACAGATTCTCGGATTTTGGAAGCCATTTCAGACACGTGACCTTCGATTTGTCTATCAACCTCTGCGAAAGAGAAAAGACAGGCGTTTACTTAATCTCTTCAGCTCTCATCGCTGACTGCAAAACAACATGCAAATGTTGGTCAAGTTCAAACGATTCAACCGTACAGTGCAAGAAACATTTTCCATTTGATTGACAAACTCAAACTGCCGTGAGGAAATTACAAAGCAAAGGGTTTCTGTTGAAAAGAGGTTCCTCTTCTCCTTTAACTGAAGTATGAGGAGGAATGATGAACTCTGACGTCTCTTTTGCGTTTATGTCTGTAAAACTGAATGAATCTGAGCATCTGATCAGGATAATCTGCCCATAAAAGACACGATCGGCATCAGATGAAGTTTCCTTGTAAGAACATGAAGACAAGCAGTTACTGACAGTCCAACACAGTAAAACAGCTCACGTAACCACGGAAAGATTATACACTTCATTTAGTTTTTCACTGTAATCTACGTCTGTGCAATGTTAAAATAAGGGCTGTGCGATATCGAGGGAAAATACGATACGTGATGATAGCATGTTAAATAATACGATATTTGAAACAATATTTCATTTTCTAAAATCTATTTAAAATCTAATTAAAATGTATTAAAGAAATTGCATAACCAACATATATTTCACATTATTCTAGGAAAAAGAAAACATCACTACAACTTCTGAAGGTGAACAGCCGTGTTTTACTGTTGCATTGAACACATTTGACATTTCGTAAACAAACAAAAATAAATCAAACAAATTTCACTTTGCCGAGGCGGACTGTTGATGGACTCCACGTGCCAGATAGATACTATACTATCAGCATCCATATCAAACTTTAACCAAACATAAGAATGAAATAACTCATTTATCGCAAACCTCAGCGATATGCACATGTGTGATATTTCAGTAATTACACAGCCCTAGTAAACATATTGGTCATTATTATCTCACATTTGTCTTCAATATTGTGCAGCAATCGGGGGTTTCCAAATCTCTATACAGTTTTTGTTCTAAAATAGACAGAGAAGGATATTTGGAAGAATGTCAGTAACCAAACAGATCTCATTCGCAATCGACTGCCATAGTAGGGAAAATAAATACTATAGTGGTCAATGGTGGATGAGATCTGTTTGGATACTAAGCAAATATCTTCCTGTGTGTTTAGCAGAACAAAGACATTTCTGCAGGTTTGGTTCAATCTGAAGGCAGGAATTGATGAACTGTCCCTTTAAGGACAGAGAGAGATGACACACAGTGACCCTCCTCACCTCCTCGTTGAAGAGTTTGCTGGTCTCTTTCTTTATGGGGTCCAGATACTGCACCTGTCCGGCAGAGAAGCCCACGAGGAGCGCCACGCTGTCCGCTGTAGCAGAATACTGATTAAAATCATGACACGTAGGCTGAGTTCCTTTATAAATGCGCTTGTCTATAGGTTTACTGAGATCCACCGCCTGCACACAGACAGAAAACACACACATGCATTAACATGACTGTCACACACACACAGACGTCATATTTCAATACAGATCCCTTCTTAAAAAACAACATCACATGTCACCGGAGACATTTGACATAATGAACGTGATAACATTGTTCTAGTGGTTTTGAATGTTTTAATGTCATTCCGTGTCAAAATAAACCAAATTTTGAATATTTCGCCGGCTCGAATGTTTTTTTTTCTTTTTTTTGTGATGTGATGTCAAAAAATTATAGTAATTAAGTCATCAATTAATTTGTAGACGGAGGTAAAAACGACAGCTTTTAATATAAACTATGAGGAGATATGAAATGACATGAGAAATACGCCAGCATCATCATTTTATTTTTACATGGAGATCCTGCATATCTGTTCATTTTAGCAATCCAAAATGCATATTATGCCAATGGGGACAGCTCAAATATGAAGAAAGGGCATTTGTTGTGTGCATGCCTGTAACTCCAGAACCGTTAGAGATACCTCAAAGTCCTTTTAGATTCTTGTACTTGGTCATCTTGTCTTTAGGAACTATATTTGTAAAGCCCTATAAGGTTCAGACGTAGAGATATGAGGATCTATATGTGGCTTCATGGACACATTTTCAAAATGTTGGATTTAAGTTTTTTTTAAAAGAGGACTGTCTGAAGAACAAGTGATGTTAAAACTAGACATAGTCTTCTATCAAAACAACTGCATTACACGTAACCATTTCAGTTTCCAGGTACTGTTCAAAATGATCGGATTGAGGCACATTTAATAGTTTATATAAGATTGTATTTGTCTGGGAAAGTTGGATAAAGAGATGTTGTTATTGAGGACCCGAGCACCGATGATGTGAGGAATTGCTCAGTTTCTTTATCATCTTAATAAGGAATCACATTTTTGAGCAGATATTTGCTAACAGATTTACCGATCTCGGTGTAAAGAATACAATAATGATGCTTCTCGTGTCATTCTGTCCCCCCTCTAATATGACTACAAATTTAGTGAGAAAACTACAAATGAAGTTTTCCTGTATCTCAGTGTTAACAGCTCAAGGTTGTGTGTTTGATCTCAGGGGATTACAGATCCCTGTGTGTAAATGTATAGAATAATGCAATGTAAGTCACTTTGGATAAAAGCATCTGCCAATTGCATAAATGTAAATGTAATTAGGTGGCATTTCGTATTTTGGCCAAGGTCAATTCAGGTCAAGTGTGACCTCTTGTGGTCATCCAGTAATGTCATCTGTTTAATTGATGTATAATCTGCCCATTACAAACCAGTAAACAGATCTCCAAACATCAGTTTTTGAAGCTAATCTTAAACAAAGACTGATGACACTGAACTCAACTCATCAGATCAGATCGCGGGTCCGAGTCAGTCCGAGATGCTCGAGCTCGGTTCTCACCTTCTTAATGTTCGTGTAGGTGTAGAAATAAAGTTCCCTGCCGATGTTGAAACACACGCGCTCCGAATCCTCGCTCGGGTCCTCCGGCTTCAGCTTGACCATCGACACCCGAACCGGAGGCAGGAAGCCGGGCGAGGAGTTGGCGGAGGACCCGGGCCCCTGCACCAGCCCCACGCCAGCACCGCCGCCCGGGATGGAGCCCGTGGTGACCCCGGGACCCACCGTGACGCCCGCCGAGGGTCCCCGCGGCAGCAGCCCGGCCCGCTGCTGTGAGTCTGAGAGGGTGAGCAGCTTGTAGAATCCCTCCCGAGTGCGGAACTGAGATTTAATCTCATTGATATCCTTCAATGCGCCTCCATCTCCGGCCATCTTTAGTCCAGACGCGCCGCACAGGAAGCAACGCGCGTCTGACCTGGAAATGCTGCGGGAAAACTACAAGCGCGATGGGAGCGGATGCCATCCCGACAGCTCGCGGCGATGACGTCACGTCACCATCGTCGGTTCGCTCAAATGCATCTGTGATGACGTCACGTGAGTCCTGTTGAGTGTTTGTCTCTAGTCATCACAACAGTCTTAAACGTCATATCTGTTCTTCAGTATTCAGCACACATACATCTGGCTAACATCTATTTGACATAGTTTGCTCATCTGCAATACGTCTCGGAGGCGTCTGAACTTACTGAAGCATGTACTGTTACTCCAACAAATACAGTAAAAGATCTAGGCGTTATATTAGACAGACACCTGTCATTTCATTTCAAATCACATCTCAAATGTCACAAAAACAGCCTTTTTCCACCTAAGAATGTTGCCAAATGATGAAATATTCTGTGTGTTGCTGACGCGGAGAAGCTTATTCATGCATTTATGACCTCAAGACTTGACTACTGTAATGCACTACTTAGTGTTTGTCCTCCATCATCAATAAACAAACTACAGTTAGTTCAGAAAATACCATCACATAACCCCAATGTTATCAACCCTTCACTGGCTACACATTAAGTATCGTATTGACTTTAAAGTTCTTTTAATCACTTATAAAGCCTTAAAGGGTTTCGCCCCTACCTACCTAACAGAGCTTCTATCACACTACAACCCATCACGCGCTCTAAGATCTCAAAACTAGCTTTTGATAACACCTAGAATAACTAAATCCACCAAAGGGGGTCGAGCTTTCTCATACGTAGCACCTAAACTCTGGAATAACCTTCCTGATATTATTCCAGGATCAGACACACTCGCCCAATTTAAATCTAGATTAAAGACACATCTTTACAGACAAACATTCACTTCATGCTAAATATGATAAATAAACCACCAGGAGATGTTGACATTAGATATTATTTACTAGAATCATTTAACTTATAATAATAGTAATAATAATACGTTTTATTTATATAGCGCCTTTCCAGAGGTCAAGGACACTTTACAATAAACAAACAACAAAAAAAGGCGGTTGACAAAGACAGCAGACAAAACAACAGTAGATAAGAATTGGGTGAATGGGCAGCACATAAAAAATAAAAAATAGAAATAATAATTATGAATTGTGACATTCTGAAAAAAGGTGAGTTTTGAGCATGGATTTGAATTCAGAGATAGTGTTAACAGAACAGAGAGATCGGGGGAGAGAGTTCCACAGTTTGGGTGCAACAACACTAAATGATCGGAACTAACTTGTTATATAAACACATGCACTGAGCTGTGTTTTACCTTTTTGTGTTTTTCAGTTTCTTATTTTCCCCTGTAAAGCTGCTTTGGAACAATGCACATTGTAAAACGCGCTATATAAATAAAGTTGAATTGAATTGAATTGAACGTCTGCTAAAGATCTGGAAACATCTGCTGCGCAAAAACATCTGCTAAACATCTTAAAAAGAGCAGCTTTACATCCATTCTAAATCATAACCATCTTACAGACATCTTCTGGAGGTCTGACAGCAGACGCCTCCGAGACGTATTGCAGATGAGCAAACTGTCTTGCAGATGTAAATGCAGACGTCAAATAGATGTTAGACATCAGGGTAGTTGAGTTATTATGGCTCAAAACAAACCAACTGCAGTTTGATTGATATTCATTGGATGCACATAGAATTTCTCTCATTTTTTAAACCAAACTCTCATGAAAAGTTAATGTTGTCATCTTGATGCAGGACTTCCTGAGGAAGAGATTCTATATATCGTCGTAGGTTATTATTTCCAGTGTGGGGCAAGTTACTCTAAAAAAGTAATTAATTACTAGTTACTAATAACATATTCAATAGTGTCATTACATTACTGTACAATGACTTTCTCCTAAAGTATTTGATTAATGTTATTACTTATGACTTTCTATATCCTTCATCACCCTTGATAAGTGAAGTGATTCAAGGATACACATGAAACGGCTCTTTACATTCATTCAAATAAATCATATAAACTAAATAAAGTAATATTATTAACTGACCAAATTATTATTGTGGGAATTATTTTTCAATTTTATTTTGCACACATATATTACACAAAGTAATTAGTTTAATTACAGAACCAACTGTAATAAAATTACAGAAAAAATAAGAGTAATCCTAACTTTACTTTTTCAATGGAAAAGTCATTAAACTACAGTAACTAATAGCTTAGTAAGTAGTTTACATTTACAAGCAGACGCCTTTATCCAAAGGGACTTACAAGGAGTTCAGGGAGCAATAAGCGATATGTCATAAAAGAGGAATAATACAACAGGTGCTAATACAAGTTACACCCAACACTGGTTATTTCTGATATGAAAAAGGAGAAAATGAATAGGAAATATTCTGCTGACCAAATAACACATTATACTTTAAACAACACAACTTTATTATTGCACAAACACTTCTACACACACAAAAAGACTTCAGGTGTGTTTGACATTCTCAGCGGAGTTTGATGTGTCAGGATGAAGTGACCCGACAGAGAGACATTGCAGAAGCGTGCACACACACACACACATACACACACACACTGTTGGACATGTTGTTTAATGTCAGTGGACGTCTGTGGGTCAGATGTTTCTAGAAGGAGATGTTTGTGCTTTTCTATTAATTCTTGAGTGAAATGTTGAAAGTAACTTTACACAGATGACACGCACACACACGGCATCAGAAGTGTGTGTTGTCACAGCTGGACAGATGTTTTATTTCACACTAGAGAGGGAAAGAAACATTCACAGGACACGCTCATCAACCGTCTCCATGACGTACAGATTACACAGTCCTGATTGGTCATCACACGCTCGCTTCTCCATGACAACAGACCTGCAGACAGGAATCAGAAGTCTCATTTGACTGAAGTGATATCAGGGTTACACACGTGACATGTTCATTATGAGTAAGACCTTGTTTGTTTGTATATTTTGTGTGTGTGTGTGTGATGTGTGCACGTGCACCTGTCGTGTCCCAGCAGGCGGAAGGTGTTTTTGGGGTCCGTGATCTCCTGCAGTATGTCAGTGAATCCCGGTCCTCTCCTCTGCCAGCCATGTTTCCAGAAGGCGATCAACGTGTCGTCATAATGCACTGATGACGTCAGAGATGACGTCAGTGATGATGTCACACTCTCATTTCTCACACTCATATGATCTGCGTCACTCACCCACAGCGTCGATGTCGATGTTAAAGGTGACGTCTGCAGGCTGCTGTTGGAAGTTCTTCACTGATCCGTCCAAACTGAGCATGTGAACCGAGTCTGTAAGAGAGAGAGACGCTGTGACATCACAGAAACAGACGTGAAATGTGACGCTGTGATGCTGAGCACTCACTGTCAATCAAAACCAGAAGTGTGTCGCTCTCCAGCGGATTCAACTGAACTCTCTCGGCGCTGCGGCTCTCTGACAAACACAAACACACGTTCATCCGCTGTGTGTGTGATATTGGGTGTGTGTGTGCGTGCGCTTGTGTGTGTGTAAGGTGTCTACCGAGTCCAGTATCAGCGAACCAGGATGTGTTTGAGTTGAGATCGATGGATCCCAGCAGAACAGGTTGTGTCGGAGCGGCTCCTCTGCTCGCTCGGATAAACACATGTGGATATTCCTGATCGGGTACCACCAGCATCTCAAACACACGCAGCGGCGACGGCAACGGGAAATCAAATTGCTGTGATGTCACAGTGTAGAGAGCACATACTGAATACATCATCAGACACGCAGTTACTGAATAACTCATAACTCACAACAGTAAACGTATCATAATCACGATTTATAAACAATCATTAAACTCAACACAGGTAGAGAGATACAGTAAAGTAAACTGAGAGAACCTTTATGAGCATGAACTTGTGCATGGGCTCGTACCACTGAAGCAGAACCACACCAGACTCCAGCGCGCAACACAGAAACACACAACCGTTGTGAGTGTTATGAGCTACACACAGAGAGAGAGAGAGCACATCTGAGATCAGCTGACACGATTGTGTGATATGAAGTGCAGATGGTTTGATTTCATCATCTCACCCACTGAACAGCGTCTGCAACCTTTTGTGTCAGGAATCTTTGAGCTGATCACAAACTTCCTGTAGTGACAAAACACACACAACCATTACTCTGTGTGTGTGCAGTCGTGTGTATCTGCGTGCGTGCGTAAATGTATGTGCGTGCGTGCATATGTCTGAAAGTGTGTTCATGTGTGTGTTGTGTGTGCGTCTGTGTGCGTGCATGTGCTTGTGTGTGTTTGTGTGTGATAAAAGGAAGCCCTTACCGTGGTAACAATCTGTGTGCTGGTAGGGCAACCAAGCGATGTTCTCTGCGTGACTGTTCATACAGTTCCTTCAGAGAGTGACAGTGAAGCTGAGACGATTTACCTGTCACACACACACACACACACACATGTGAATGGTCCCGTTGTGCGGTACATTGGTCCAGTGTGTGTATTGTTGTGTATATTTCTCACCTGAGACCGACATTAAAACATTACCGATGGTGTAAATCCACGCACACTTGCCTGGAAAGAGCTGAGACAGAAACTCGGACGAATCAGATGAAAGTCAGAAGTGAATCTCCACAGGAGCGATGTCATGTGTGTGTTACTCTCTCACCTGTTCCATGGTGGTCTCAGAACTGTTGAGGTTTAGTGTGTAGATTCCCTCATCTGCCCCCAAAATCAGATGATTCTCTAAACACACACACACACACACGTGAGTAACAGCTCACCACTCCACACACACGAGAGGATATGACATCATCATCTGACCTCTGCTGATAGGATGTTCCCACGGAGTGGAGCAGTTGATCTTTAACGGACACCCGTGAAAAACCTTCCTGAAGACGATCTGTCAGAAACACATGATCAACACTCATGACACGCATCATTGAGAAGTGTTAACCGGAGTTACAGAATCACAACGTACCGGCCGTTTCCTGACCACTGGACTGGAACCCTCCACCGCATCCTAAACACACACAACAAACACCAGCTGTCAATCATCTGACAGCTGTGACATCACTTCCTCCGGTCACACGTATGAGAGATGAAGACACACCTGAGGCACGTGTGGAGCTTGTCTGCGTCTTCTGTCCTTCTTGGGCGGCAGTTCAGGAGGCTGCTGGTCCGCTGGAGCGTCAGCGCCAAAACTGGAGAATGATGACGGGTCTGCACACACACACACACACACACACACACACAAGTGTTGCAAGATCTGTTTGTTCTTGTAAACCGCGCATGTGTTTGTGTATCTTTCTCACCTGAGTTGACGTTGCGTACAGAGCGTGGTCTTGGGACGGGTCGAGTGTGTGTGTGTGTTCCACTGGAGGTCCTCAATAAAGGTGACGCGCCACAAACACCGAGATATTTTCTCTCCTCATCTTCTGCTGTCACAGTCTCCTCTGAACTTGTGCGAATCTTTGGCTTCACACACACACACATACAAACACACACACACACACGCACATGCATGGACACAAACGCACAAACACACACACACGTTTGTTTTAATAGCTATTGATTATAAGGACGATAATAAGGACGCATTTATATACACAGTACATCAATCATCGGGTAAAGAGTGTATTGATTTTATTTCAGTGTTTTTATGAATCACTTAAAGAGTTCAGACTCACTTTTGGAGGAAGAGGAGGAGGAACATCGCTGAACTGCAGTGTGTTGCTGAAAAACACACACACATCACAATCATTCTGTCATCATTGTGTGTGTGTGTGCGCGTGTGCGTGTTTACCTCATGAAGTGAGCCGCAGGTCTGTGAGTGGAGAAGAGAACGCTATTAAACATGAACACTTCACACATATTTTACAAGTATTTATCACACATATAAACTCTTACATTTCCACATCATCATAATCATCGTCATCATCCGTCTCCAAACTCTCACGTCTGTTAGAAACAAGAGTTTGTCTGAACACACACACACAGTGTTTAAAGAACATTTGATGTATATTTGACATACAGCAGCATCTCTTACCTGATTGGCTCTTTATTGGCAGCAGTGTTTTGATCACATGGCCGTTGTAACTGCATGACATCATCACATGACATCACATGAGTGACACATTTACATTTATGCATTTGGCAGATGGTTCAGGGACTTACATTGCATTATCCTATACATTTATACATCCCCTGAGATCCAACACACAACCGTGTGGTGTTAACACAATGCTCTTACCACTGAGATACAGGAACTGAGTTACAGCTACACGTGCAATCCTTTGAAATCTTTATATGAATCTGACTCTAATGACTATAACTCACATCTCCTCCATTAATCCCACATGCATTATATCGCTGCTGTCATTCTGAAACCGCATATCTCCATATTTTGAGTTTTTGCCATTAATTATTATTATTATTAGTCACTCTTTATGTTTGTGACTGGGTTTTGCAAACCCTATAAAAAGTATTAAAAAGTTCTTGTTAACTTTTGAACAATTTGAACATCTGCAGCTTTGTAAGGACAGAAACTATATTAAGCAAACACACAATGAAAATGAAAAACACTTTCACTCACCATTCTGTGTGAAGAGTCTCGCTTCCCGGCCACGGCTCTCTGTGTGTATATTTTTTCCACTGAAACACAGAACACACGCTTATAATAATATAAAACACACACACATAAGCACACACTCTCTCACACACACACAAACACACACTCTCAAACACACATGCACACACATACATACACAAACACACACTCTCAAACACATGCATGCACGCAAACGCACGCACACATGCACACACACGCACACACATGCACACACACACACACACATACACACTCTCACAAACACACACACACACATACATACACAAACACACACTCTCAAACACATGCATGCACGCAAACGCACGCACACATGCACACACACGCACACACACGCACACACAGCACACACACACATACACACTCTCACAAACACACACACACACATACATACACAAACACACACTCTCAAACACATGCATGCACGCAAACGCACGCACGCACACACAGGCACACACATGCACACACACGCACGCACGCACACACATGCACACACAC